>JAKTPS010000149.1:0-33535 GCA_030556275.1 Lipomyces sp. NRRL Y-27488 | reverse complement strand
CCATACATTATTTCCTGTCTAACCAGAAAAGGAGATTTTCCCCCATACAAAAATCCGCTGTAAATCAAGCCTACTCTCCATGAAAGAGCTTAACGCTCTTTCACTCCGCTCGGCAAAAGCCTACCGCTTTAGCTAACGCTACGCTTCGGCAATATTGAAGACTTGCCGCCACTGGTGCTCGAGCTCGAATGCCACTCCGTCGCCAACGCACTCTTCACCGCCGTCTCTTTATGCTTCGCCGCACCCGCCTGCGCCGCCGGGACAGTTGCACATGATCCAGTCCTTCAGTCATAAGTGACGCCGAAGATTAGATGATGTACATAGGCTGGCATTCTTTCTTTGTCTCACGATTTAAAGGCGCTGTCTCCACCCCCTGGCACGTGCCCTCCTCTCTCGGTACACGCCCCACCCAACGCCCGCTCACGACTTAAATTAATGACGTCCTGCGATGCACAGACACCTTCACCAGATATGGATTATGGATGCTGCGACCACCGCCTCTGCCACACGGACAGACCGCTCTTCTATCCCGCCGCCGGGCACATCGTCGTCAGTGCTGCCGGACGAATGCCTGTTCCGGATATTCGCGTTCCTCCCACTCACCGCGGTCGCTTGCGCCTCGCGCGTCTGCCGTGCCGTATGCTTTTCTGCTTCGTCGTACCGCGAGTCACCGAAATCGCTAACGATACATGGTATTCAATCATGCCATAGTGGCACGGCGTCGCGTTTGACCCTCAGCTCTGGAAATCTCTCGATCTCAAGTACATGACTCCGCGTAACATTAGCACGGGTCTTCCATTCAATTTCTCGCATGACTCGGGCCCGCCGCCGCCCTGCCTGACAGACAGGATTGAGTCGTCCCTGTACCGGCAGGTGCGTACATGCGTGCGCTACATATTGCTGAGAAAACCGCAGTATCTGCGCGGTGCCGACATTAGCGACCTGCTCATGTTTCTCGCCAGCTCCGCTTACTCGCGCCCGGACGCGCCTCCACCGCCGCTCGAGGTCCTGCTCGTCGAGTTCTTCCGTGACCTGATCAAGTCCGAAATTGTCTTATTTCTTGCGCACATGCATCCGCAGACTCGTCTTCACACGCTCTCCTTCCGCGAAACCCCTCTTTCGCTCACCTCCGCCCAAGCGCTTTGCCGCTCTGCCCCGCTCGCGCGCTCACTCCGCACCCTCGACCTCTCGTTCACATACATCGGCACCGAGGACCTGTACATGATCGCGAGCACATTTGACTCCCTCGCCCAACTCTCCGTGGCCTGCGCTAGTATTGACTCCGAGGAGGCGATTGCCGACCTTCTCAGTGCGCTGTCGCGGTATCCGAATTTGACGTTTCTGGACCTGCGCTTTTTGTACGGCGTCCGGTCCGACTGCGTAAAGCACTTCCTAAATGACATAACCGCGAATGCAAATGCGACCCACCTGAAGACGTTGGATGTCCGAGGATGCGACCAGCTCACGGCCGCCGAGGTGGATGAAATGCGCGAGCTTTCCCTCGGCACCTGCATCTACTCGACCGCGATCCTGCTAGAGGAGTCCTTCTCTGGATACAGCACGTTTGTCGATGACTGCACAGTCTTTGCTGAACCTCCCCTCTCCGTCGAGAACGAGAAGATCATCGACAGAATCTTCGGCAGTGTGCTGAACCTGTTCAGCGATGACAGTGGAGACGACAGCGGCGACCACAATGATGGCGCCTACCACGGCGGCGACAGCAGTACATACATGAGCCCCAGCAGCAGTCCTGTGCTCACCCACCACTCCTCCCAGGTCTCGGCGGATAACGGGTATTTTGCGTTGATTGCGGGCACCGACTTCGCTCGCGACTACCACAAGTTCGAGATGGAGACCTTGACGAACGAGAACGACTACGTCGACAGCTACTCCGACGAATATGGGGCTGACGAGTCTGAATAGTAGCTATTTTAGTCCGCGCCGTCATGTTTCCTTTTCAATTTTGTGTCGTCTTGTGACAAGACATGAGGTCCTATCCATATTCTGGGGCTCCTTGTACTTTAGGTTGTATTATGGCGACTAGGTATCGACCGGAACGGTTTTTGTGGGACTGTTTTGTATTTTTAGTAATGGGGGGAAATTGTATATTAGCGGTCTTTTTATGATCAAAACTTCAACTTGAAAGTCCCTTTGGTAGTATTGGTGTATGCATGTTGTAAACAATACTAGACCAGACAATTCAAATTATGCTATAATATTACTAGCGTATGTAAAGCGTATGTAAAAAGTACAAAACATATCATACATGCAAATATAGGAGTGTAGCTACGCAATCCAATCAAGTCCCAAAACCGAAACACAAACAAAGTACAAATGCAATATATACTTATACACCACATCTTAACACCAAAACCCACAAGGACTCCCGGTGCCGCTCCCGTCCCCCAATTCCTAATGCAACAAAGACGGCAAGACGAGGCCCTTGATCACGACAAGCGTGTCGCCGTCCTTGACGGCGCGCGCAGCCGAGCCGCCCGCGCCGCCGAGTTTCTCGGCAAACTCGAGCACGCGGCCGCCCTCGACGTGGAACACGCGGAGCCGGTCCTTGTCGTCCGCCTTGAAGCTGTTCTGGTTCGTGATCTGCAGGCGCTGCGCGGCCTTGTCGAGGACCCTGCCGACCGCGTAGTCCTTGCCGAAGTACATCTCGGCTCTTGTGGTCTTGATGGCCGCGGACGATGGCTTTGCCGTGGAAGGCAACGACGACGCGGACGAAGTAGCGGTGGAAGACGGAGAAGATGAAGACGAAGGGAGATTGGCTTCGACGTAGACGTATATGCGATTGGACGGCGGAATAGACGCGTCGCCCTTCGCGGCGGCCTTGAGTGCCGCGACGGCCTTCGCGCGCGCAACGATTGTTGATGACGAGGAGGTCGACGACGATGACGTCCGAGACTTTAAAAATCCAGAAATACCCGAAGCCACGCCGCTCCCTGACGACGACGAGGACGCACTGCCCGCGTTTGAAGCCTTGCCGCCAGTCTTGGTGCTCGAACTCGCCTGCTTACTCTTCCACTCCGCGAACTTTGCCAACGCGCTCTTCGCCGCCGTCTCTTTATCCTTTGCCGCGCCCGCAGGCGCCGCCGCGCCGGGACAGTTGTGCGTGAGCCGGTGCTTGAGGCACGTCATGTGCTTGCACGTGGGACACTTTGTCGCCGGCGACAGCGCCGTGTTGATGACAGTTGCGCACCCCGGCGCGAAGCAGTCGAGCGGCCGCTCTGCCGCGCCGAGACGGTTGCCGTCCTTCTTGGCCGGCAGAGAAGATGACGATGTTGGTTTTGCTGCCGTCGGTTTATTCTGTTTCGCCTTCACGCTGAGGACGGCGGGACAGTCGTGGGACTCCGGGTGGCGGTGGTCGGCGCAGAACTTGGCGTTGCAGTCAGGACATCGGAAGCTACAATTTCACAGTCAGTCACTGTCGCCATCAGGCACACACAAACACTTGAAATGGAAACATACGGTAGAAAATCTAAGCGGTGGCAGGTCGAAAACGAACAGTGGTCGCCCACGTTGAGCAGGCCGTCTTTGCTAGCAGCTGCCATCTTTGTTGGATCAGTACGGGTGCTGCGTTGTGATTGTAAAGCGAATGCGGACTCTTTTCGAGCAAGAGCAATCTAAATATATAATGCAAGAAAACGAAACACTGCACCTCACGGGACCGTCGCAATTCACGCTGACAAACAAAAAGATTGGCCTCTATTTTGGACACGACGATATATAAGCTGGGCCGGGGAGGCGAATGCCGATAGGGTTTGATGATGAGATATCCTGCACGTGATGCTGCTGCTGCGGCGCTGGAAGGTTCCCGCCTGTTCTTCGTTCTAGAAATCGAAGCAATTTCCTGCTCTCCGCGGTCAATTTTTCATGTCCTCCAGAGAGGTAACTTGGATGGTTCTACATATACACTGTATATATACTATGGTACTACGTACATCAATTTTACTTCCATGGCCATACCCGCACGCCCATGAACTCAATCCCGCCTGCATCGGCCTCGCCCTTCTTCTTCGTCTTCCTCACGATTGCGGGGTCCTCAATCACGGCAATCCGGCGATCTAGACCACACACGTTAGTATCTGCCAGATCCTAAAAAGAAAAAATAAAAACACCTAGAACATACCTCCGACCTGCACTGTCAAGTACTTGAATTCAAAATTGTACGCATCCTGCGGCCGGAGCAATTCGGCCATGACGACGCCCTCGGACTGCAGGTCGCCCTGGACGTAGAAGCGCATCCAGAGGTGCTCGACGCCGTACTTGTCGATCCCGCGGTTCGTCGCTACCGGCCGGTTCCGCGACCACCGGTTCTGGGAGGACTCGCCGTAGAACGCGAGCTTGCGGCCGAGGTACTCGCGGCACTCGGCGTGGTCCGCGATCAGGCCCTCGGCCTTGTTCTGCAGCTGGATCTCGCCGCTCGGCAGAAGCAGCGTCGTGACAAAGTAGTAACCCGCCAGGCCCGTGAAGCCGAGGCCGACGACGACGATGGCGGAGTAGAACAGGAACGTGGACGAGCGCGCGACGACGCGCGCGAAGCGCCGGACGAAGCCGTCGCCGGGGCTCGCGCCGCTCATCCTGACCGTGCTCGATCCGGACCTCGACCTCGAAGTCGAGTTGCCGCCCGCACTGCTCGACGAAGACGCGGATGTGTGCGTCGCGTACGACCTTACGGCGACGCCAAATATTCTCCCCGTCAATGCCGATGCGGCGACGACGGCAGAGTACATCCCTTGGCTACTGCCTTTCTGCTGAATAGCCACGCCGTTCGGCGAGGAATGATACACGGTCCTCAAATAGCATCGCGTGCTCCGTCCCGCGTCACGCAGTTCCATCGCCGATCTCTGAGCGCTCCGGCATGAACTTGCAAAGTGACGGCTCGATGTCGGCGTCATCGTGGTAGTCGCATTGGTAGTCGATCGTCGTCCGGCGGCAAAAAAGAACAGCTTTTCCGCCGCACAGACGCTTCTGCTGCATTGGCTCCTCGGGCGGATCGCGATGCGCGCCGTCATGGGTCGAATAGGCATCTTCGTTTTGCTTGCGTTCTACTGTCTAGCCTCGATTGTGCCGATGCAAAAAAAGCAATATACAAGCCCCTTGTTTTGTGTCACACAGAGCCTAAAAGTCAAAATAAAATGCCTAAACTTTAAAATTCGCGACGATGCTGGGGCGATAGGAAACTGGCGAGCAGGCCAAAAGCTATATCTTCGCGAGAGCTGGTTACCGGCCTCAATTCACACGATGAAGCCCCTATCCGCGGCCACAATCCTGGCCTGCCTTGCATCTGCATCGAGCTCCGTTTTTGCTCTCGACTACTCGGCCGGCCCGACGCATGGCGGGGTCAGCGCGGCGGTGCTCGTGCTCATGGGCATGGCGACCGGCGCCGCCGGTGCGACTGCGAGCGCGGACGTTGTTGCCACGGCTGCCGCCGCCGCCGCCACAGATATCGCGATAACGAGCAAAGGAAGCAGTAGCTTGGCGGGAGAAGCGCCGGCGGAGGCGACTGTGTTAGCAGTGCCCGGAAAGGACGAGATTGAGAGCAAACTTCGGCGGGCACCGCCGTTGGCAGCACGAGACACGACAGTCACAGATCCCCCACTGATTCCTGCCCTGAAAGCGGTGGAGCCTCCGCCAGACCTGGCCGCTGAGAAGCCTGCTGCCGCTGAGAACCTCAAGACGGAAGACAGCACCGGCTCAATGGTGCCAGAAACTGACGCAAAGCCGGCTTCTGGAGCTGTCATACCAGCGCATGATGAGCACGACGACCACGACGAGAAAGCCGTCGACGGCAAGGAAAAGGCCAATTCTGACGCCAAGGCCTCAGCGGAACAATCCACGTCTCCCGACGACCAACTGGAGCGGCGGGTGCAGAAGAAGATCATCCAGATCCAACGCCAGGAAGTCGTCCAGAAAGTGGCAGAGGCAAAGCCGGTCCGCCACATCCCGCCGCCGGCCGTGGTTGCCGGCAACGGCTACGCGCGCCGGCGCGAGTCCGTGGCCGTGTCCTGCATGCGCCGCGAGATCGACAACGGCGAGCATGTGACGGACGAGGCCACGGGCCTGATCATGTACGACCAGTTCCTGGCGTGCAAGGAATCCGGCGGGGCTCCGCTCGCGTTCCCGTTCAACGTCGACAGCGACCACGCGCAGAACTGCACCCTGACGCTGCTGGACAGCACGTACCATCTCTTCCAGCTCTACGTCCACCAGGACTCGCCGCTGTCCTGCCGCGTGCCGGCGCGCGCCAAGAGCGAGAACCTGTTCGCGTCCCTAGTGTTCTCCGTCCAAGGCACCCTCGAGCAATCGCACATTGACCTCGCGACCAAATACAACGTCGTATTCACGTACACCCCTTCCGACCCCTCGTACAGCCACCACCACAGCACCAAAATTCCCCGCGGCGGCGTGAACATCACCTCCGCGATCGCGTACCCGATCGCACCCCTAAACACGACGCGCATCATCATCGGCGACGACGTCACCCTCCAGTTCAACGTGCGGTGGTACCCGGCCGCGCGCATGCCCAAGGCCGGCGACAGGGACGTCGTGTCGTTCGCCACGGTCATGTACTGTGCCGCATCGTTCCTCGTCGCGTTCCTCGTTGCCGCGTTTTACTTCTTGGTCGTTGTCTTCCCGCAGCGCGCGAGGGCGAGGTCGTCGGTCAGGCAGGCCATCGCGGCCGGGTTGGCTCCCGATTTTAGCATATTCACATCGGGCAGTCAAAGCAAGCGAGATTAATGTCTTTTTGAGTTTTCGTGAGACAAGTGTATATTAGTACTGACTAGACAAATGTATCTCATATATACTAATACATGCATATTGAGCCATACACCAATACATGGGGATACAAAGTAATATTGCACGGGAAAAAAAAACACCATACGGGGTATCATAGCTCGAACCGTATGCAGCAAACCTGCAACACAAAACATGACAATACATCATCCACTCTTATGCAAAGCTTGGGAGATCTTAAAAAAACACTGGGCAGTCGAACTTCTCTTGAATGTCAACGATTCTGTCAGATACTCCGGTAAGAGCCCGATCAAGACTTTATCGCGCTGCTCGTCCAGCATGGGCAGCAATGTGACCTCGGCGTCCTCATACGACGTGTTGATACCGCTGCCGCCGTTGCTGTTATTGTGTGGTTCGTCTTCCGGAATGAGTAGCTTGTAGTGGAACGCCCCGTTGCGTCCGGTCTGGAGGCAGTCGAATACGACGACGTTGCCGTCGCGGCGGATATCCCGAATTATCAGGCCGGTGAGGTCTGAAAGCATGTCGTCTTTCAACCTCGCGAGGGAGACGGACGAGCTCGCGCCGGCGCCTGTGCTGGACGACGTCGTGCTGTTGGCATTTGAGAGAAACTTCGTGCGCAACATGTTATTTTCCTGGCTTAGCTTCTGCACGGTGACATTCAACTCCGCCATGATATCTGCAGTTTCGAGTGCTTCGGACGCGGCGCGTTCGAGGTCCTTCACCTTGTGTGCCCGCTCGGTTAGCTCGGTGCGCAGGGCACCGATAAGTTCATCCGCGGCCGCGAATCTGCGCTCCGCCGAGCTCCTGTACGACGACAGAGCGGCCTCTGCGCCCGTCTCGCGCAGCGATGACAACTTATGGAACTGCCGCTGCAGCGACTCGTACTGCGACTTGAGATGAGCGTAGTCGTCGCACTCGCCGTTGCCGTGGCCGTTGTGGCTAGACTCTGCGTCCTCACCCTCAACTTCTTCCTGGATCTCGTAAACGCCTTGGGTTTCAGGAACTTCGTAAACCGGGGCCGCCGGTCGCTTGATTTTCGGCGGGGGTGCTGAAGCTCGCGCTGCGGGCTTGGTGACTCGCTGGATCGACGACTGAGACGGAACACCTTGCTTCCTGACAGACGACTGCTGAGATGAAGCGGGGATATTGACTTTATTTCTTGACGTAGTTAGTGGTGTTGAAGCTGTCTTAGTCGTTGGTCTTGACACGGATGACGGGATTAGTGATTTGTCGCTGTTATTGAGTTGCTGTTGGTCCTTTTTGGTCGCTTTCTTGACAACTGAGCTTTTCGGCTGCTGTTGTCGTGCTTTAGGCTTAGACTGCCGCTGTATTTCTTCCTCGCTTGACTCCCCGTCCGTGTCCGCCCTCCTGTCTAACCCGTCGGCAACCAGGTCATTCTCGACAACTTCCATGTCTTCATCCATTTCCGACCCAGAACTGTCAATCAATGCCGACAGCGTATTGGTCGTTTTCCGCGAGCGTGCTGCCGCCGCGGCTGTCGTCTTGGCCGGATTAACGGCTCGGGTCGTTCGCTTTGCCACTCTGCCCGGTGCTCCCGTCGTCGACTTCGCGGCCGCAGCCGCTGGTTCATTCGCGCTCCCTTTCTTGCGTGGCGGCATGTCTCGTGTCTTCAGTCGTGCGCTACCTTTATTGCCGTAACAATTTCTTCCCGAAATACTAATTCTGTGTTGAGACTATAATCTGTTTTGATTTGGGGGGCCGGTTCTGTGTGTGTAACGCGAGCAGTTGGGTGGTTTGTTTACATTTTGTTTTGTTTTGATTTTGACTTTTCGCGTGTTTGGTTTTTTTCGGGATAGGGTAACTGTAATTGTTCTCGTTTAAGTGCCCCCAACTTTATAAACTCTTCTGGCTGGCAAGCTTGCTTCGCCGCATCATCATTTGTCCCCTTTATTGTTTGATATTCGTCTTGATGTTCTGGCAGTTATCATAAGCATTGCTAATAGCGAACGCCAACATACCTTAGTATAACCCGTCAACGAAGAGGAGTTGACGGGAGTGAATCAAGAAATATCGAGTTCAGGTGCAACTACACGAAATAGGCGGTTCTCCCGAAGTGTTTTGACAAGTTGGTGACGACTAATAGCAATACAAGAGAAAGAAAGGCATGAAGGAAAGAAATCTCTACGGACATTCAGCTGCTCTCATCAGCTCCTACACGTTTCTGCGCTTCGCGTCATTGCCACTAATACAGACGCTTACCACCCAAGCTTTCTATACGAAATGCATTCGTTTTCAATCCAGACATGCGGTGCCACTATAGATACAGGAGCTACCGTCTCGATATTATCATCGTCATCCACAATAGCTTATTGATTTAACAAGGCGTCAAAAGAGATGGAATATGATCGGACAACTTAATTGTCTCCAGAATGCTGCGCACATAAAATGCGACCTGAATGATATTGACATGACTTGTGGCGGTCCGTATCGCTACGTCGTGCAGATGGGTACTCCAAGACTTGTCAGATTGGCTCCCGATCATGTATGTACTGTACACTAGACGATTGTCGCTTGTAATACGCCCTTGGTAGTCTCTGGTCGTTTTGGAGTTGTCTAATGATCAGCTGCAGATATCGTGCAACTATACTATAATGGCTCTCTAAGATGGATTTGGCTGTGTTCAAATGATTTTATAACTAATCAACAGATATTACAAAAAGCTATCAATTTTCGGGTTGTACTGCTAATATACCAAATTTAACTATCTGAATGATCGCACTGTCAGTATCAACGCGGTCAAGTCAACAGAGCAACAGCAACGGCGTCCAAACATACCTTAGGCTGTCTCTTCGTCACCGGCTGCTACTTCGACTTTTCGCTTTTTGGAAGGAGGAGCGTCAACATCGGCGGCGGCTTCAGGCTTGTCTGCCTCTTCTTCTTCCTCCTCCTCCTCCTCCTCCTCCTCCTCCTCTTCCTCCTCCTCTTCCTCGTCGTCTTCCTTCTCGACATCAGGCTTGGTTTTGCCGTTCGCTTTTCCTGTGTAAGATTGACAAAATCGGTCAGAAAGTTTTCCAATCAACGCAAGCACGCATAAAGCGAGTGTGTCTCACCATTCGATTTAGACGGGACTTCTGCTTCGGCTTCTTCTTCCTCCTCTTCCTCCTCTTCCTCGTCTTCTTCTTCCTCCTCTACCTCCTCTTCGGCATCCTCGTCGTCCTCGTCCTCAGAAGCGCCGGGATCAGTGTCCTCGTATTCTTCTTCTTCTTCGTCGTCATCGGAAGGGAGGGCCTGTCATTTGACAAAAAAAAGCACAGGGCGGGTTAGCTTCGAGTGCTGCGGAATGGGGCGGCCGGGCGATTGCAATTCGCGGTTCAGATCGCCCGTGGACAATAGTGTACCTCGAGAACCTCATCGGGATCGGCGCGTCTGCGGGACATCGTTGTGGTATTGCAGATGGAGGGCAGGGAGGGCTCAGCGGGCGGGTGGAAAGGTGCAGGAGGGCCGGACGGGGAGAGTGCGAGGCGATGGGGGAGAAAAGGGCGAGAAGAGGAAGACGACCGGGGCTTGATGGAGGAAAGGAAAGGGATGAGCAGTCCGTCCAGTCTGCCCCGAGAAACGTGCTGGGGTCTCGCTTGTTTCTGATGTCGGCGATGAGGTACAAGCCCCGTCCCGCACCAGCCACAGCCCCGCGCCGCATGCACCCAATTACACTTCCGGATTCGGCAGGCGTGAGCCCCACCCAGTTCGGCAGCCACAGCAGCGCCCAGCCACGCCCAGCCATTCCCAGCCGCCCCGAGCCACAGGGGCCCAGCCACGCCCAGCCACGCACTCGCTTCGGGCCAGAAACGCGCCTTCGTCGGGCATGAGCAGACAGATGCAGGCAGGTTCAGGCATATATGATGAGCACGGCAAAAAAAAAAAAAGGCGACATTTCCAGTCGGCCGTATGGGCATATAAAACAGCGTCCCGGTCGCGAGCTCGCGCGCGGTGCCGGCCGGGATGCGGCCTGCAGAAAGTGAGGACGACCATCCATGCCTCAATTCCACCAACCCGCCGACACGCTGCTCCTTCCGCCTCCTCGACAGCCTCTTTCCGGCACGGCTCTGCCTCCGCTACCCAGCACCGCCGCCACCCCCACGACACTACTACTAGGAGCGGCAGAAGCATGGCAATTGAAGCCAACACAGAGTATCCACCGCGGGAACGCCCACCACCGCCATATCTTCGATGACAACGGCCAGAGCGGGAGTGCAGTGTCATGGGCGTCGAGCATCGCGCCCGTCCCTGTGCCGCCGTTGCCTCGACAACCGACACTTGAGTTCGTGCAGAGCGCGCCAGAGAACAACCTCATTGCGGATTGTAATAGTACGCCGAAGACGAAAAAGCCACGTCGGCGAGCACAACCTAGGCCTCAAATCACACACGGTTCCAGCACTTTTGCAGCAGAAGGATTGCCGGTTACCTCAGCCCTAAAGCCACTGCCCCAATTGCACCCGCCTCCGCAGTCCTCTCCGCCGACAGCGCGCAGGGTTGCCTCTCTGCCGCCCTCCGTCTACTCGCTTGATTCCCTCTCTCGCTCGGTTCGACCCCACCGGCCTCCGCCAGGAGCAGAATCACAGTCACGGGAACCGAGCCGCGAGTTGGCCGGCACTCAAGCCGCCACCTTGTCACAGCCAGCACGGGCAATTGACGATTTATTCGTGCCATACTCGTCACAGCCGCGCGACGGCAAATGGACCTCTGCATTCAAAAAGTTAGCCGGTGTCGACGGCGTCAAAGATTACGTCAGCGACAGGTCGTCGTCCTCTGATGAGGAAAACGAGAACCGGAAACCCAGCGACCGCGAACGTGAGCGGACTTTGTCGTCACACCAGGATATCTCGACCCCGATCACTTCGCGGCTCCGGCTTTTCTCGCGCAAGAACTCGTTTAATCTGAATGACGCCCTCTACGGAAGCATAGGGAAGGACCCGCTGGACGTCAAGCACGAGCAGGAAGAACGCCGGTTCCGGGCCGCCACGCCGCCCAAGGCGTCTACGGCGTCGTCTTCGCCCGGCACGTTTGGGATAAAAAAGAAGTCGAAGGCCCCGCTGGTTCCATCACTGACGGACGAAGAGCTTGCGCGACAACGACATGAGCTCCAGGTTCGACGGCAGAAGAGGCAAATGCTGCGAGAACGTCAGCTGAAAATGCAAGAGCGGCAGGTGAAGGAACAGCAGCAGATGCAACATGAAGTTACATTCAAGAATCCGGTGTGGCTGAGTGACTATACTACGCCAGCGGACGAGGATTTTGATCGTGCGAGAATGGAAGAAATGCCACCGGTTACTCGCGAAAAGATCCGCAAAACGTCGTCCTCCAGGGCCGCTTCCTCCGCCAAAACATCCAAGAGGCCACCATCCTCGGATCCATCGTCCACGTCATCCGCTCCTTCTCCGGCGTCCGAAAAGCCGTCTGTGCCTCCTCTTTCGATGCTGTTCAATTTGGAGGATCTGATCAAATCTCGCGCATGGAAATCCCCACCTCCCCCACCGTCTTCTATGCCTTCACCGCCGCCTTCACCTATACATACGGACATAGAGGTCAGTGCAGCATCACCAACGAATATAATGCAGGATAAACCACCGGCGGACAGCAATCTGGACTCGTCATCTGCAAGCTCAAGCAAAAAGACGTCTCATGTCCAAAAGCCAGATAAACTGAGGGCACGAGGGCGATTTGGACCACGGTTCGCGAGATTCATATTTCCAGTTTCTGTCGTTAACTCGTCGACAGTTCCATCGACGCCAACATCGAATTCGGTGCAAGACCCGCAGAAAGCAAGTGCAGGCTTGGCGTCTGCTGACGTCGACGACGCTACGTCGTCATCTCAATCAAGTTCTCCTTCCTCCTCTGCAGATCCCCCAAAACGACTATCTGACGCGCTCATATCATTCGCTACTAGCCCGTCCACGCCTCAATGTCTCACGCTTCTTACGATCCCCGTCAACTTTGTCAAATTTGTCATGACCCTAATACTGTTCCCGCCGGTGCCCACACCCTTACCGTGCAGCGAGGAGACCGCGGCCCGCAAGCGCGCCCTGCGCTCGTCTGCCATGGACCTGGTTGTTGTTGGCGAAGTGCTGTGCGCCGTCTGGGTTTTGTCGTTTGTGTTTGCCGGACTCGAGGCTGTTTTTGGGCTTGCAGGTGCACTATGCCATCCTGTTGTTCTGCTTTTTAGAGCAATCGGTGGACGATAGAAAGATAAAATAGATTTGCATTATAAACCCAGTACCAACATGGTATCCGGTTACTTCATATTCAGAGTGTAGAAAGTCGAGAGCAAGAAAAGCCTATAGCAAATGACACCGCGAATCGCTTAATTCAGAACTTGGGCTTCGCAGTTATCAAGAAGTAGGTGTGTAATAGCACGTTGGCAGGCGGCAAATAGTGTATGTTGTACTTTCAGTACATAAGATTTGGATTGCAAGATGTTGTGGTTCGTTGCTCCGGAGACGGTTTTGCCCCAGTTATCGGTGCACCTTGCTCATTTTATCATTTGCAAGTTTTTCCTAGCCCTTCTATCTTTTCGCTTGGACTTTCATCCCTTCATTGGTTTCATCCCTTCCTTGGTTGGTGCTTTTTCCCTGGGCCTGTGCCCTAGATTGCGAGTGGGACCAAAAGCAGCAAAGGGTCTAGTTACCCTCCTTCAATTGTACCCTGTCCTTCATTTTCTGACAGGTTCCAGGGGTTGGGGGCTGGCTGTCTACGTCAGCTATACTCTCCAAAATCACCTTAACTCCGCCAGAACTTCCAGAGCACATAGCCCAGGATACAGTAGCTGGATCGGGCCGGTTTTGGTTTTGGTCAAAAGCTCTAATCATGAAGACGTCGTTAATGCATTGATGGTTTGAAATATCTTTTAAGCCGCTTCTGCAGGAATCGTTGTCATAGAATCTTTCAGTTGTTGTTGCACTGTAGTTGTTCGCAATCTTGGCCAAGTTGCCAACCGTCAAAAATTTAACTGCACCACTCCTTGGCATGGTACTGCAGCAAACACTACGGGCAACATTACTCTAGGCCATTCTATGGAATTACTGAAGATAATGCTGACATGATAGTGTCACAGAGTCAGCAGTCTATTGTCTTCAACGCTAGTACCGTACAATAATACGATCGCGTTTTGAGCTGTATATCAATAGCAGGAAGTACACGAGGTTTCAACGCGGTATATATCGTACCAGCATGCAACATGTTCTCCGTGACCGTAGAGCTGCCAAAGTATGGCCAAATCAGCAAGATCCCAGAATCAATGGTGGTTTCCCAGAATCATTTGTGCTCTCAAATTATCGCCGATACTTGGCGGAATTTGGTGGATTTTTTCCGGGCCGGGTAGGCCTAACCCTGAGCCTCACGTGCACGCACATCAATTTTGCGGAGTTGGCTTATCAATCTAGTAAACGCCGATTATTGCGTCACACGTGATCCCATCGTTCTCGTGCAATCTAAAAATCCTTCATTTTTTTGACGAAAATTTGCATGGCGTGGAATTGATGGACGGACGGGGGAAGAATAATGACAGGAGGAAGACCCTGATGAAGCGAGCAAACTGTTTAAGGTTCTAGAACACCATTTCAAACCGGTTCTTTGTCTTTAGGTTATAGGCGCGTCGATAACAACTTACGTCGCCGCCACAGTCCCCTCTGAGGATGGAAAATAGGAATACAGCGCCTTGTCCTCAAGATTTTACCGGCCACGCCATGTCGACAGTATGTCACGCTCAGTATTTTACGCCCAATTGCTTTTGTATTAGGCATACTAACAGGACGTTTCCAGGAAGCTCTTACGTCACCCCATCCGTCGCCGGCGGCGTCTCCAACATTACGTCGGGCAAAGCGGTCAAGCACCGACACGGGGCACGTTCGCAGTCCTCGACCGCGGCAGCAAGAACAGCAACAAAAACAGTCTGAAGACACCGAATCAACCACAACAGAGCACAGAACGCCGGTACTCAGCGTCTCGCAGACAAAACGACAGTCGCATTTGCATCACCGCCATCTACATTCGCCGTCAACGGGTCGGCACGGAAAAGGCAAAAATGGATACAGTACTAAGCATTCAGAGCATTCGGTCGCGTCCAATTCAGAAACTTCCACGACATCTGATGAAGCGACTTCAACTTCACAGTCAATCTCAGACGCGCAAGTTACACTGGTGGAAAGCCAGCCTGCTGCACGACTGCTTCCGCGAGACTTTTTTACGTGCGACATCGCAGATTTGATTTCTCTGATATCATCCATGCTCAGCGAGCTCATACGGCTTAATGACTCGCTACCTCTCGTATCAACACAGCTGACTCGATTTCACTCCCGCGCCCCTCCGCAAATAACACCCCGCGACTATCTTGTTCGCCTGACGCGGTTTTGCTCCTTAGAGAAGTCGACATTACTCTCTATGGTCTTCTATATCGACCTGTTGTGCGCGGCGTTCTCATCGTTTACAATAAACTCGTTGACCGTGCACAGATTTCTGATCACTTCCGCGACAGTGGCCAGTAAAGGTCTCTGCGACAGCTTCTGTACTAATGCGCACTATGCCCGCGTCGGCGGTCTGTCTCTGCCTGAATTGAACATGCTCGAAGTGGAGTTTCTTGTGCGCGTCGGCTGGCGCGTCGTGCCTAAGGAGCAGACGCTGCACGAGTATTACAGACGGATGATATCGCGTATGAGTGATGTGTATGTTATGGAAGCAGAACCTCCGGAGCTGCCACTGGCCCTCAAAGAAGCTGCCGGACTGGATCAGAATCAGAGTTAGGTTTGGAATCTGTACGACCGATCTATTTACGCCTATGAATGATCTTATTTATGGAACGTTTCAAAGACGCATTTTGTTATTTGGGTTATCTACTGCATGGGTTGCTATTTCATTTGTTATTGGTTCTCTTTTTTGGTTTGTCACGCCGGCGTATGTTTGTGTGTTTTGGGGATCAACTATACGTTAGTGTATATCTAAAAGTACGATTTTTCTAAGAAAAACTACCGTCATTTTACTACACTGGCACGACCTTGACGATTGACTTCTTCTACGACGGTGGAAATATTCAAAACTTAGCGAACTCTTTCTTTCCTCTCTCTCTCTCAGAGTGTTTGGTTTGAACTGGGCTCGATTCGATCGTGTACGAACTACATTTCAACCAGCTCACAGCTACCGTTATCAATCAATCCAGTCTGTTAGCGTGCTTATGTTGATGCAAGCATATCATCCAATAGCTATTTACAATACTGAGACATTCATGTAACATCTGAGGAACCTTCGCCCTCAACTGGCGAACGCCGAGTTGAACTGTTGCGTTTTCTAACTGTAGGCTTTACTATCTTCGCTAAAGACCCATTTTCAGCTGGATTGTTGCTTGTTCTACCTTTAGACTTCGCTGTCTTCTCTTTAGATCCATTGTCGTCCTGGTTCTTGATAGGCTTCATCATCTGTCGCTTCAGGTACATTGCTCTTTCCTCTGCGCGCCGCATAAGCTCTTCTGGAGGAGCCAGTGGAACCATAGGTGGAAACGGTATCAGAGGGCGGGCTGATTCGAGAACGGTCATCCCATTTTTGACCGCGTATCGAAACGCAGCGTTCCGGCGAAGGCTGTCGCGCGAAAGCTTTCGTTGACGCGCTGCGTCGGCTTGGCGCTGTCTAAGCGCTTCATAGTTTTTAAGAATTCGATCAAGTTTCGCTGCGTATTCGGGATCTGACGGATTATGCCACATTCTTGTACAGTAATGTCGCAAATTAGGTGTGTGAGAGGAAGAGTGTGTACTGACGGTGATTCAAGGGGGAATTTGGGAAATACCCATCACCATGCGCATTTTATCAACTGCTATTGCCTACACAAAGTCGCGAGTCGCAAAAAGAGACACTCAGGCGCACTCGAGAAGAACTAGGAGCGCAGGACCAAGTAAACAAAAGAAAAGAAATAAAGACTGAATATTTTATTATTTTCAAGAAAAAACATAGTCGCTCACAGGGACCGAGACACAGAAATATCCAGCTTCCAATCTTACAGCAGTTCGCCAAACCTCTGTTCTCTAGCACTGTTGGCCAGTGTTGGATTTATAGTTCAATTGCGACATGTTTGTGATTCCAGCAAAGAAAATATCGTTATGCTATATGACCCAAGATTGACATCTCGAGCCCTTTAGCCAGGAAAATAGATGGATGCGAAACCAGGCACCCTTACTGGTGGAAAATCCAGGAAGACTATATGCGACAACTGGTGAAATGCATGGCGATGTGCTGATTAAGCCGAACATCGAGCTAAGATGCAGTGTTTCGCACTTTGAAGTTGTACATACATCTATAATGTAAGTAACTTAACATGTTCAATACAAGTTCACTCTGCAGTACGTGTCAAACTTTCTAGCAGCTCATCTGTATCCATACGTCTGAATACAGAAATCTTGCCCAACCTCACCCAATGAAGGGCTACCATATCCGGAGACACCAGGATAATCTCAGCCCGAAATTTAGCATTGTAGTCCACACCAAATACTGATCTGCGCTCTTCCCACGCCCTCACGACCCTCGCGCCGGGCCACTCCGCTTCGGTTGCGATACGGACGGTGTCAGACAGGTTTTCCACTAGGAAGACAACTTGTCTTCGTGCATCAGCGTAGCCCATTGTGATGGTGATTCCAAGGAGACAGTCTGGCGTTGGTTGGTAGAAAGCAATAAAGGCGGTATCTGGTGATTTCATGCAGCAGGTCCAGAGTCCTCTGTACGGATGTGCGCGATCTGGTCTAATCATATCATCTCGCAATCGTGAAATAGAAGCCAGATCTCCATTTCTGAGCGTCACGCGATGCAAACATGGCAGTGCACTCTGTTGGCCTTGGCAAACTCGAATCGATGGCTCGGAGCCACTGGACGTACATCGCTGCTGTGCTTGTATTTGAACCTTCAAGTCGTCCCACTGACCACTGGGATCACTACTCGCAATCATCTCTGATTCGCAACCAATATGACAGGCATCAGAAGTATCATCCCAGCTGCCATTCGCGTCAATAAGACTGTTGCCGACATGAATATATCTCGACTCCGATGTGATCGTCAGTACCGGCGGACGTGGGAGCATAAAATCCGGTTGGCCACCAAATATCACTACGTCAGTGTTCCACGACCATTCTTGTCTAGAACCGCCAAGGGGAGTCCACGAATAGTCAAGCTCGAAGATGTCGATATTGCCCGAACGTGGATTGTATATGGACGCGAATAGCTTGCCAAATGTGCGAGGTGGGTCTTCTCTACTAAACGTGGGTTGATCACCAAAACCAAGCCACAAACCTGGCGTGAGCCACATGGATGCACGTAGTTTGTCGAAGAGCCCGCGAAATGACTTGAATGGTGCCGGTGACATCTGCAGATGTGTGCTGTTTCGCGGAATCGTATAACGTACTAACGGCGCACACAGCTCCCTCCATACCACGTCGCAGTCTGCAACAATTTTATGCAATTTATGACATGTTGACGCGACATGGAAAACAGAACCACCATCGAGATAGGAGCACACCCGGACTAGGATCTCGTTGGGCAAGCCGAGTAATGCGCAATGGCTTTCCTTGGGGGAGATAACGTTCATTGTCTAAGGCGGAATTAGATATGACAGTCGAATTTCAGGCCGCGCGGTGTAGGAAGCAAGGTGAGGAGAATCAGTTAAGATGGTGATGAATTTATCTCTGTAGGCAGCTCTAGAATAGCGGAGTGGCGATATCACATATTACAATAGACAATTCAGAGGGTTGGTCAGTATCACAGTATCACAATCACACTGGACGGCAAACAGACTCTTCTTTACTAATTCAATAAAAATGCAGCGGAATAAATTGGATATGTCTCAATAGATAGTACGTTGTATTGAAATTGAATGACCAGAGAGATCCGGGTTCGTCCAGCTTTTCACCTTCTCGGAAGCCACCCGACATTTAGACACATCTTCAAATCTCCATCGCTGCACGGTAACACCGCAAATTTCTGTAAATTTGCCGCCCGCGTTCTCGAAGAGACGGTACTCTTGGAAGTTTGAGCTAGATGTCTTTCTCAGGTGACCAATGTCCTTCCATCTGGGAATCGACTGTCATGCAAGCAGAAAGTACATGCTAGTTCCGGCTAGCCAAGTTCTTTAAGAAACTTCTGTTCGGATAACCAAGTCGATTTTCAAATTCATCGTCTCGCTCAACTCAGTTACTTGGCCTGCATGTCACGAACAATGTCATTGAATCGTTCCTTCAATGTCGCTCTCCTGGTACATATACGCCGTGGCGGGAAACTATACTTTGAGTACTCTTCTATTCAGAACTATCAAGCTTAAAAAAAACAACAAAGCCACATCTGTTCAGAATATTATATGAGCCAAGCTATCGCGTTGCTGAGCGATTGAGATTCCGAGTATATGACGGGAAAGAGCGCCAGGACAGGTCAAATCCCCGACAGGGTAACTTTCTCTCTACGCGAGCAAACTGTCGCGTGTGCGCGCCCAGAATAGTCAGTCTGTTTTGCAAACGCCAGAGCGGGCCAAGTTTATAGAGTGTGCTACTTGCAACGCCATAGAAGGTGCACGTTATCGATCTAGGAACACTTTTACATATCAGATAAACATGCTCAAGTAAGAGACAAGCAAGTTTACATGCAAAATGGTGCAGAAGCTTCTAGCCCAGACACAGAACGTGGACGACAAAATTGTCAAACAGACCGGCATACCATGTGAGGCTCGATATCCTAACCCTGATAATAACCAGCATGACAGCAAGCCGGTCAGTTTGGCAATTCCTACGTCACTGGCCGGTTTGCCAATTTGCTCCAGGAAAGAGGGTATGTGATATCTCCCCCGCAGGCACCGCCCTCTTCTCCCCTCTTTCTTTTCTCCTCTTCATGAGCGGGTGGCACAGCCGTCTGCCCCCACCAACGCGAATCAAAGGAAGTGAGAACTAGTCAAAGGTTAGTACGGTATCTTTTTATTTGTTCTATGAAATTTCCGGCCGCGGACCATCTTCTATTTATTGGGCTTGCGTGCTAACAGATCTTAGACAGTTTTCTGCGTTCCCGCGCCACCGCGAAGGCAGAAATCCACTTGAAGCCACCAACAAAGTCGGATCCCGGCTTGCTGTCGAGAACTTGTCGAAGGTTAGTGTGGTATTTTGTTGATCGTTCTATGAAATTTCCAGCGGCAGACAACTCTCATCTCAGTATAGCCGATCGGTTCGTCGCTGGAACATCTGGTACTAGGCTTGTGTACTAACATGTTTATGACAGTTTTCTACCCTCTTGCACGACCGCAAGCAGTGGAAGATGATCATATCAGAAGGATCCAGCGGCTGACTACAGTCTCTTTTTTTATGATTACCGGCGTGGTGGGGGTTTTCCTCTTTTCCTCCACCCCGTGCCCGAATGGGGCGCCGATGGGATTCCAGGTGTGCCCGTCCCCGGGGACGGGCATGCCTGGAACGGGGAGTAGTGCCAGCGCGTCTCACCAGGTAGGGGAGGGTGGGTTGGCGGGACGCGCGGCCTATGCGGAAGGGGGGAAGTAGTGTATTGCAGTGCCTGAGGGGGAATATGCCTCCACGGCAGGGTCGACTACTTGAGTTGGACGCAACCAAGATGTGGACCCACGGCCTTTTACGGATGTGCCAGCCTCAGATCACACTGCTCTACGCTGCTTCCCCCTTTTCTAAACAGCGGTGAATCTGGGTTAGGGTATGCCGTTTTGGCCTGTAAAATCGCGTCGTCCCCTTTGGGCAGTAATTTAATTTCAGTTTAACGCGACGCGTTGCATTTAACTTCATCCCTTTCTTCAGCAAACTCCCAGGCAACACTCATGCCCTCTCGTTCGTTGTTTTTACCAGCTCCGCCTAGCAACTTCGTCGCCCGACTCTCCGACAATTTCTGAATTAAATTCGCATCCCGTCGCGACGGCATACAGAACTTCGCCCCGTGGCACCAGAGCGCCAGCCCGCAACCCCAGCAAAAGCACCCCAGCACCAGCACCGAGTAAGACATGTCGTTCGACCCGCCGCGCGTGTATGCGGCCACAGTCCTGCCGCCGAGCGACGTTCCCGGCGGCGAGTCGCGCTCGGAGACCGAGGAGAGCTTCCACGACTTCATTCTCGAGTTCCGCATCGACAGCGACTTTGTGTATCGGTAGGTGGAGTGGTTTCTCGTTTGGAAATCTTGCTGGAGAATATGTCGAAGCTGACTGCGGATTCCTGCCAGTGATCAACTGCGAGAGAACATTCTGATTAAGAAATACTGTTTGTCGGTCGATATGGCACACCTGATTTCGTACAATGAGGAGCTCGCCCACCGACTGACTAATGAGCCTGCGGAGCTCCTGCCCATGGTATGTTTCTACTAGTATTCCTCTTTCGGGGCCATGGTTATATGTTATGCTCACATGCGCCTGTCAGTTTGAAAACGCTGCAAGGGACGTCGGCCGCCGGCTCATGTTTTCCGGCAAGAAGGCCAACTCGACCGACGACGAAGACAAGCAGCAGGAGGAAGAGCGCCGGCGCAAGGTGCCGTACTGCCAGGTCCTGCTGCGGTCCGGCGCGAACCCGCTGCCGGTCCGGGACCTGGACTCGACCCACATCTCCAAGCTCGTGCGGATCCCCGGCATCGTGATCGGCGCGTCGACGCTCGCGTCCAAGGCCACGCTGCTGCACCTCATGTGCAAGTCCTGCCAGCACGTCAAGAAGCTCGCCGTCGACGGCGGCATCACGGGCGTGCACATGCCGCGCGAGTGCGATGGGCCGGACGCGGTCGACGGCACGAAGAACTGTGGCCGCGACCCGTTCATGATCGTGCACGAGAAGTGCGTGTTTGTGGACCAGCAGGTGCTCAAGCTCCAGGAGGCGCCGGACATGGTCCCCGTCGGCGAGCTGCCGAGACACATCATCCTGTCTGCGGACCGGTACCTGACAAACATGGTCGTTCCGGGTTCCAGGTGCACGGTCATGGGAATCTACTCGATCTACCAGTCCAAGTCGTCGGCCAAGGGCACCGGCAAGGCCGTTGCCATTCGCAATCCGTACGTGCGCGTGGTCGGCTTGCAGGTCGAGCTAGACCATAACCACAAAGCTTCGATGTCGTTTACGGATGAGGAGGAAGAGGAGTTCCTCGCACTGTCCCGCCATCCCAGGCTGTACGAGATCTTTTCGAACAGCATCGCGCCGTCGATCTACGGCAACGCCGACATCAAGAAGGCAATCACATGCCTGCTCATGGGCGGCTCGAAGAAGATCCTGCCCGACAGCATGCGCCTGCGGGGCGACATCAACGTGCTCCTTCTCGGCGACCCCGGCACGGCCAAGTCGCAGCTGCTCAAGTTCGTCGAGAAGGTCTCGCCGATCTCGATCTACACGTCCGGCAAGGGCTCGTCGGCGGCGGGTCTGACCGCGTCCGTGCAGCGCGACAGCATCACGCGCGAGTTCTACCTCGAGGGCGGCGCGATGGTGCTCGCGGACGGCGGTGTCGTGTGCATCGACGAGTTCGACAAGATGCGGGACGAGGACCGGGTCGCGATCCACGAGGCCATGGAGCAGCAGACGATCTCGATCGCGAAGGCCGGCATCACGACGATTCTGAACTCGCGCACGAGCGTGCTCGCGGCTGCGAACCCGATCTTTGGCCGGTACGACGACATGAAGACGCCGGGCGAGAACATCGACTTCCAGACGACGATCCTGTCCCGGTTCGACATGATCTTCATTGTCAAGGACGACCACAACGAGGGACGGGACCAGAGCATCGCGAAGCACGTCATGAACATCCACATGAACCAGAACACGGTCGCGGCGGACGAGCAGGCGGGCGAGATCCCGATCGAGAAGATGCGGCGGTACATCTCGTACTGCAAGTCGCGCTGTGCGCCCCGGCTCTCGCCCGAGGCGGCCGAGAAGTTGTCGAGCCACTTTGTTGGGATCCGCAAGCAGGTCCAGCAGGTCGAGAAGGACGCGAACGAGCGGTCCAGCATCCCGATCACGGTCCGCCAGCTCGAGGCCATCATCCGGATCACCGAGTCGCTGGCCAAGCTCGAGCTGTCACCGGTCGCGCGCGAGGACCACGTCGACGAGGCCATCCGGCTCTTTCTCGCGTCGACCATGGACGCCGTCGGGCAGGGCGCCGGGTCCAGGCAGGAGCTCGTCGAGGAGGTCAACAAGATCGAGGCCGAGCTCAAGCGGCGGCTGCCGATCGGCTGGAGCACGTCGTACCAGACGCTCGTGCGCGAGTTCGTGACCGGCAAGGGCTACACCCAGCACGCCCTTGACCGCGCCCTGATGATTCTCGAGCGGAGGGATACGGTTCAGTTCCGGCATCAGCGCTCGAACGTCTACCGCACCGGTGTCTAGTCATGTCTTTGTGTTTATGTGTATTTTATGAGCTTGCGTGTGATTTCTTTGTTTCATCGTGTATTTTCTGTACTGGCGTTGATTTATGTTTTTCCTTGTAGAATTAAATATAGTAAAGATAAGTTGATATAAGATGGTGCATTTAGTTGGTAAATTAATTGGTGCGAGAGGAGCCATCCACATCTTACAAGTTCAAAATCCAAAGACGTACTTCGCGACCACCATCGACGTGATCGAAGTGATGGCGGCCATGGCCAGGTTCACGTCGTTATTGCTCAGGACGTTGCTGCCCGCGACGACCTTGCCCGGCAGCCGCATCTTCCTGCCGCCGGAGGGCTCGACGATCCTGCCCTTGTCGTCCGCGACGGACTCCTGCAGGACCGCGCCGAGGACGGAGTCGAGCAGGCTGCCTGCCAGGCCGGCCGCGGCGATGCCGGCCGCGAAGAGCACGCGCGCGGTCGCGGACCAGGTCTGGCAGAACGGCGTGAAGAGCGCGGCGAGCACGCCGATCGTGACGCCGCCGCCGAGCGCGGCCTTGAGGCCCGTCGCGGACACGCCGCCGTTCGTGCCGGGCGGGCACGGCCGCAGGGTCGTGATGAGCACGGGACGGGTCTTGGAGAGTATGCCGAGTTCTGACGACCACGTATCTGAGGTCACGGCCGCGTATTGCCTGCATGACACGAAAAATTCGATGGTCATGTCGTCAGTTACTCTAGAATTGCCATATGTGCTGGGATAATCTTGCCCATTGGAGACAAACGGGGAATACCTACGCGACAATGCCGATGACCAAAATATCCGTGTGCCAACACGGCAGCTTTTTCGTAAAGAGATGAAGTAATATCAGGACCGAGGCCGTCAGCGAGTTCGCAAAGACCTGGATCTCGTTCCTTGGTCCCTCGCCGCCCTCCTCGCCCGAAGCCGACGTGGTCAACTTCTTCTTGATGTCCGCTTTCACCTGCCAATCCAAACCATTTGTCAGAAACCTGGACAGCCAATGGCACCACCAAATGACGGGGACAAACCTTAGTAAACGCCGTGCCGGTGATGAAAAAAGCAAACAGGAGAATCGTGAAGATCGACCACGGGTGGATGGCGTGGATCAGGCCCGTCACGACCGCGGCTTTCAGGCCGTTGGGCGTCAGTGATTTCCGCTTCGACGCGCGAGCCATCAGCGCGAACACGGCCAGGACTCGCAGTCCAAGTCCGATTAGGCCCATCTCAATTGCTTTTTTTCTCCTTGCTGTGATAGAGAGACCTCCACTGATGGTTTGCTGGTGGTGATAGTATCATAAATCGACGGCGTTTCGGCAGAGCCGCAGACCGGTTGTCGACGCGTTCTGGGGCTGGGACGTATTGATGGTCATATAATCATATAATCTTATCGTCCTGTTAATAATCATCTTTTCCACTCACATCCTGGCGATGGTAACCGAGTTGAACTTTTCATATTGCCCTTTTTTTATATGGACAGGGAAGAGTGGAAAGATACCAATCAAACTATTACGTTCAATACAATGAATGCTACATTTTAGCAATCCGAATAACTACACTCTAGTGCCAATAAGCTCGTCACAAAGCATGAAAATCACCATGCAAATCAGTAAAAGATATCTTAGCTCTGAACAAGCAGAATAAAGCCGTCCCTCGCAACTCGAACATAATCTAAGCAACGCCTTCTCGAAACTATATACAGAACCTTTCCCCTGAAATTTGCCTTACATATTAGTTCGCTAAAAAGCGCTTATCTAAAAACAGAATAGTATCTCTTCTCGAACCCAGAGTCATACGGAGACGGCAATGTCTCCGTTGTCATTGCGGCGACGGGACGCGCCGTCGAGTCGCCGCGGATGGGCTTGCCGGGCTCGTAAGTCGAGTGCGGAGACGCGACAGCGTACGGGTAATTGTGCGCCCGCGGCGCAGGGCCGAGCTCGACGTCTTGGGCGCCCGCGTTTTCCTTGGACGACGAGCCCTCGCGGCTTGGATTGAAGTACCGGAAGAGCGAGACGCATGAAGACATGGCAAAGGCGATGAATTCTAAGCACGAAAACGCGATCGCGGCCTTTCCGGTAGTGCAAAAGCTCAAGCCGTCACACTGTAGAGGCGCAAAGACGGCAGCTGCGGATACTCAGTAAGTCAAGTCGCCAAGATACAACTTTTGTGCTGCAGAAAATGAACAACAAGCACAACACGAACTCACCGAGGGCAATGAACCCGCTTAACCAGAAGATATCAGTAACGACCTCGGCAGCAGCTGGGATCCACGGTGCTGCAGAGATCCAGGACGGCCGGTACACGGGAGCAAACAAGATGTATCCCAAGACAGCAAGGGTCCATATGCTAGCAAACAAGGCAAACCCAGCCGAGCTTGCCGACGTGGCGTGGACGGTGTTTGCCGCAAGACAGAGAGTGAGAACGGCAAAAACAGCCTGGGCAATACGGAGGATCGCCAGAAGCGGGATGGGAAGAGCGATTCGAAATGGGCCTCCTCGAGGACCCATGGTGGTTGATCAGGATGGTATATGATCGGGAATAGACGGTCTGCTGCCGAAGCAAGAGACGGCAAAAGAGGTGGTGGTGTTTACGTCTGGACCGGGGACAAGGAAGAGTGAGATATGTCTATAAGCAAGACCAATGCGCAGTGTGGGACAAGAACAGCAAGACGTCAACAGTTCGGACCGCACGGGACGACGCGTAAACAAACGCGCGGTCAGGGGACACAGCGCGTACGACCCGTACGACCCAGGGGGTCATGTGATGACGTCATTGATGCTGTCGACACGGCAGTCACGAGCATCACGGGCATCACGAGCGTGTCGCAAACAGCACCTGCTGACACAAACACTGCTGGTTGCCAAAAGGGGCAGGTCGCTAATAAGTCAAGACCAGCCGACCTCTCAGATTGTTACAGATTTTTACTTATTTTTATTATTAATGGGGTCAGGCGGCCATTCTCGCGCCAAGCCTCTTCTTGCGAACAACATACGTCATGAGAACACACAGTCAACGAATCAAATCGGAGTAACATATTAAAATTAGGTACGTAAAGATACAGATACAAGCTGGCGAGCACAAAACATAAAATACGCGCATTAAAAAATAAAGCCGAAAGTGTTACCAATGGACACTGGTAAATCAGACAGCCTTTTCCTGGTCTACCACCTCTGGGGCGACTGGGAGGATGGCCGCTGGCTCTGGCTCCATTGGATATTCGCCAGCGGGCACTGGGCTATCCTCGGCAAACTTCTCGCTTTCCGCAGACTCGGGAGCCACAGCGGTGGACACGGCCGTGACTGGCTCGCCGACGTCGGCACCTGCCTCGACGTCGCCGGCAGGCGCGGCGGCACCGGCAGCGCCGGCAGCCCCGGCGGCACCAGCAGCACTAGCTCCGCGATGGAAGTCGGGCTTCCCAAAGGTCTCGATGCCCAGAAAAACGGTGCTGATGAGGAAAAGCAGCCAGGCCAATGCGCCGATGGCAGCGCCGGCCTTTGCAGTCTTGCATGGTGTGCTGCTGTAGTAGTAACGGTACGACGAGTAGTAATAGTAGTAGCCTCCGTAGTAATACGAAGAACAGCTGTAACGACCGTAGACGGCGGCTGTGGTGCCAGAGATTAGCGAAGGGTACGGAAGTAAAAGTCGACAGAAGATACACACCCACGGCAATCCAGCCTGAAAACCAGAAGATCGTCGTCACGAGGTCGAGGATGAATGGGAAGAATCTGTAGAAGTCCAGAACGGCAAATCTCTTGTAGAGCATAAAGTAGCCGACCACGAGCACGGAGAAGATCGAGACAAAGAGCAGGTAGTTCGATTCACTGACACTGTAGGAGCTGACGGTGTTCGCGATTAGACCGAGAACGATGATGCTGAGAATGAGCTGGGCAATGCGGAGAGGAAACAGGGGTGCGTATCCCGACCCGCGATTGAGGAAGGAGGCCATGATAGTTGAGGTCCGCAGAAAGTCAGTAGTTCAGTTACAGAGAGCAAAGGACAGGAAGCAGCCACACACGCGTATATATACAAAAGTCAGCCGTCCTCGTACAACTTGAAAACAAACCAAGACGGAGATCGCAGCGGCAAAATGGCTGTGTTGGTCCTGTCGGAAAAAAAAAGGGTGCGATAGTGCCATATTTGGCAGCTGGCCGGCCGTTGATCAGCGTCGCCCTCAGTCGAGGTCTCCCTTTCCCCTCCTCCCTTCCTCGACACCGCTATGGGCTCAGCCCCGACAGCTCGGTCCGCGCACGCACGACGACCGCCAGCCACAGTCACACTCAGTGCCGCGAACCTGCTGCTGCCTCCTGCTGGGGTGAGCTCATCGCAAGCTCATCGGCCCAGCGGGGGCTAGGGCAATTTTGAAACCTGCGGCGGTGACGCAGGCACGCGCCAAGCAGCCAGCCAAGCGAGCCGATCAGCCGCGCGGCTGGGACGTTTCCATGCAGGGCCGCCGGTTAAGGTTCCAGATCTCGCGGGGCAGAGTTTGGATTAGCCGACGGGCTCGCTTTCCTCCACATGTTTTGTTGTTGTTGCTATGGACGGCGCCGTGTGTCGACGCCCCTTCGCCTCGCCCTTGGCCATGCAGACAGAAGCTGCTTTCGATCAAATGTATATTTGTGCTTGTCGTCGGTATGAGACGTTTCCTCCGGCCAAAATGACGTAACGGGCGCAAGTTATTTAGTCTTCTTTGTATCATATCCTAGCTATCATATGTACTGTACTGTACACCCTGCAGATACGGGCAACAACTAGAAAACTCATTTGCCAGCAGCCTTGCCAGCAGCCGACGACGGGCTTACCGCGTTGTGCAGCACAAAGTAAATGGCCTCACTCAAATAATGTCCAACACCGCTAGCTTCACCAAAGACAACAACGTCAACCACGTCAACCACCCGCCAGCGAGTTGTCAGTCTAGAGTCCCGCAACCCGCCCACCGCAAAATGCCAGACTCACCAATACTAAGCAAGTTCCTACCGTCAGACAAAACGTTGAAGACGAACGTCACGCTCCGGCGGCTACTCAACACAACACAATCCCCTTGTCAGCATGACCGGTAAAAAGTCTTTCGTCCTCTGAACAGTCCGTTGAACAATCACCGACCAGAGAAGCAAGAGGACCACGCAGCCCCAAATATTTGCCAGCAGCCCGGCTGCATTACTACTTGATGTGTGCGTACGTCTCGCAAATACGCGGCGTGATTCTGCGCGAGTGCGACTTCATACCTCGTGCTACCCATCGCTCTTACCTTCGCTTTCCCCTCCTCATCGGTACTGACTCTATTTCCTTACTTTTCTTGCTCCCCCTTTTTGTTTGCTTTCCGTCGCCATGGGGCCCCATTTTTGGTTCTGCTTTGCTCAGGATTCTGTACTTTATTTGCGTCGGATTTCGTAATTGTCTACTTGTCGTGACAATGCACGTTCTTTGTATTGTGTTCTACGATCTTGGCTAACCAGATGTCCATTCAGCTCGAGGGTATAACACGGTATGCTGCGAACTTTTACTGTAGACATTTCTCCATTCCCTCAAGACAACGGACTTGTTCTTATATTCCCCCGCCGACTTCAATCGATCTTTCTGCTTTGCATGCATTTACTAAGCGAACCGAACTCATGTAGGCTCTTGACAGGTCTCGCTCTCCAAACGGTGCAAGACACTCTCGCAGTTCATCCTCTAGCGACGGAGGCTACTACTCGCAACTTTCTCCAGCTGGTGGACGTCATTTAGATGGCTCTCGTCCGTTCAGCGACGGACCAGATCGCAGCAGGGCACCCCAGAATGCCGGCTTCGGAGGACGAGACCGAAGGGTCGCTGAAACTCAGGACCAAAGGGTCTTCGTGTTCAATCTTTCTCCAGACCTCACGTTGGCACGGTTGAAGGAGTTTATGAAACAATGTGAGTCCATTCCTGTTTCGAGGTTTTTGCTTGGAACCAACCTGACTAACTTGTATCACAGCGGGTAATATTGTATTCGCGACCATTTTTGGTGAAGTTGACGGACAGTCTAAGGTACCGAGCGATCGTATAGCGAGTTAATATTCTCGGCGAAGAGCTAACTAGGCGGTCTTATTTTTTTTCTTTGTTCAGGGGTGCGGTATTGTTGAATACGCGACGAGCGCACAAGCGGAGAATGCTATTGATACTCTTGGAAATCAAAAGCTTCTTGGAAAGACTATTTTTATCAGAAAGGTATTGTTGCGCATTATTGTTTTTTGATATATGTTGGGAGTCAAGAGGCTGATGGTGTTGGCCTGTACCTTGTGCTGGTCTAGGATCGTGAATCATCATCATATTCTGGCCGAGGTGCCCTCGGCCGAGTCGGCGGTGGATCTGGTTCTGGTGAATCGGGAACTGGTGACTCCGCGGGCTCATCCGACCCGGCCAGGACCAAGGTTCTCGTTGGCAATGTAAGCAGGTTTCTCTTTGCTTTTTTTTATGAGTGCCAGTCTTTGTGGCCGTCGGGAGCACTTTGCTAATATTGGGCGCTATCTTATAAACAGTTGCCTGTCACTACTGAATGGCAGGAGCTGAAGGATTTATTTAGCCAGGCCGGAAGTGTGGTTAGAGCGGACATTAAGCAGACAATGATGGGATTGTCGAAAGGTCGCGGCTCCGTCGTATTTGAGACCAGGGATGACGCGCGCAACGCCATCGGCATGTTCAATGGATACGAGCTGCTTGGCCACACGATCGATGTTCGTGAGACCCGAAACCATGGCAGAGAGGGCGCGCCCTCCGGCGGCAGGTTTCGGGGTACCAATGACGGTCAAGCTCCTAAGGTGATCATTGAGGACGCGTTTCCTGAAGGAATCCCTAGTGCTGTAATTTTCGTTGGTAACGTATGTTAGACTTCTGTTTCCCCAAGACGTGATTCATTTCTGATTCGCTCTGCAGCTGCCGTGGTCAACAACCAATGAAGACTTGAAGGGCATTTTCCAGACCGTCGGGAAGGTCCAGCGTGCGGAAATTCAGTATGCGCTCGGCGGACGATCCTTGGGTACTGGTGTTGTGGAGTTCGAAAATCAGGAGCTAGCCGAGGATGCACTTCAACAGTTCAGCGGCCATATTTATGGCAACAGGTATGCACTTTTTCCCCCGAATCTGTTTTGAGAGCAATGATGCTAACATTCGGTTAAATTCCAGACGGCTTGACCTGTCATTTGCGAGGTATGGCCGCGGCACTGATCGTGTTGGTTGACAGTCCTGATGCCGGTCCTAATATTGAGCTCGGCCATGGTGAGCAGTTGTGATGCCGGTCCTAATATTGAGCTCGGCCATGGTGAGCAGTAGATTTCCGGTTTGATACCTTCCATGGCGTTTTCTGTCATACTCTCAGTCAAAATTTGATTTTTAGGGGGTCTCAAATCACTGTAATATATGTATATATTAAAGAAACACGGCCACATTAGGCCGTTGCTTACGAATGACATGTTTCATGGATGGTAGATAATATGATCTTGGTTTCTTTGCATTGGTTTTAAAGTTTGTTTGGCTTGCCATTTGGTTTATGAACTTACTGTGACTACGACAGGAGAACTTCGAAGCAACACTTCTGACATGACTGATCATGGCAATGAGGAATAGCAGCGAGACACTGGACAATACCTTCCGTCCTCATTTTCCGGCTGAACACTCTGATACCCGCTCTGGGCGATCTTTGCACTTCCTATGCCTAAATGGCGTCCTCATCTGAAGCACAAGCTCGAATTCTGCCGAGAGCTGAACCATGGCTTACCGAGACGTCGTCGGCAGTAGCAGCACGCTGTTCCGGACGGTTGCCGATAAGCGCGCCGTATTCAAACATGCTCTTGAGGTGTCTGTTCGAGGCTAGCTGTGGCGTTGAGAGATGAATGATTGCATCATGGCGTTTAGGGCTAGCGAGAACTGATCGCCGGATGGGATATGGAAATACATCACCATTATCTTACGGAGTTCTGCTACGGTCTAGGTTCTCATGTTGGGGTTGCGATGTTGTTAATCTGCCTCTCGTGAGGCAAACCCGGGCGATAGAACAAATTATTGAACCTCCAGGAACCATAATCGCGACCATACTGAATTGCCGTCCGTTGATCATGTATACCGTTTATAACATCTTCGCTGACTATGTCTGTTCATTCTACTGTTGGGTATCAGAGGAAGTGCTGTTTCGAGTTAGCTCTGCGGCATTGTTCCTCCCAGCCGGTAAAGCATTTGTGCATACGGGAAACCGCCCATCGTTATCATATCGCAGCTGCACCGTCATTTCCTCCTTTCCTCCTATTTACACTCCTTTTTTATTTAGATATCAATGCGCATGGCAATCCGTTGTGGTCAGTAAGTACTACCTCGGCCTCAAGCAAGCTATAGGCTAATCTATCACGACAAATTATTCTTACTTGACCTTTGTTATACATATCATACTAATACTAGCAGTTGTCTGTATTAGATCTGCTTTCCGACTTCGCCTGTTGTGTCATGGTGCGCATTGAAGTGCGACAAATAGACCATGGTCCCGGATAGTTAGAATGCCGAAAACTACGGAAATCACAACACGACGGAGATGATCAGCTTAATTGCGGTGGCATTAATTTCTTTCGGAGCCATATTTGCGGCAACGCGACTAAGCCGAACCACGGCATCCAGTGGCCGACATGAACGAGACCAGATTCGAACATTCCAAATACGACGAGGAAAGGCTTGGTCGCTGGTGACGGAAACCAATGCGGCGGTCGATTTAGGCTATTTAGGGGCACTCATGATGGCGGGGTTGCGATTGTAGTTACGACAGGTTCGGACGCGGTTGCAGCTGTCGTGGTCTTCTCAGGATCAGTTACGCGAGGTGATCTATGGTTACTTGCACTCGCTGTAAGCAACAGCTATCTGTAATCAACAGCTATCTTGTATCATATGAACTGCGGCAAACTTTGGAATTGCAGTTACTTAAGCGCGAATGAAGCGGGCGGCAGTAACACGCCATATCAATAGTCAGATGTTATAGATTGCTATGAAATAAGGACTGCAGATTATATAGCAAGAAAATATAGTATGTACTGTACTTATAGAAGACTTGTGATATTATATAGATTGGTATGATTTTCACGCCCCTGCATTCTTCCTCCGACCGTTGACTTCGGCTAAGCCTAAAACGCGTCGCTAGCTCACTCTATGAGCTCTTGCCGTTTTAATTCAAAATTTTGAGCTGAGCTAGCGTGGCTTTTCTGATGAATCGGATCCTAGAGCCACTGCATCCTTCCAGCAAAAATGTCTACTTTATATGTGATCATACAGAGTAGTGGAATGTGGGCTTGTCACTTTGGAGTTGCGGGGAATCCCTTACGAAAAAGCACTGAGGGGAGAAAGGGAAGGAAGCCAAAAGAGCTATCCAAGCCTATATCCCTCCGGCCTTACTTCCCCAGCGGTCTACATGTTACGCTTCGTTCTCTACATCCTTGCAAAATAGTGCAATCCTCAATATCGCCAACCACACGAAGGCTGATTTCTGTCGGCGATCATGAGCTTTCAAGGCCTGCCTCCGCAAAGCTCACGGACTCAAATTGCCCTAGAACACGTGGCGCGGTACGAATCCCTTGTAGATCACAACCTAATTAACCCAGGTAACTTTCCAGCAAAGCAGGAAGTGACTCTATCATACTCTTTATTTCCAGCCGTGATTGTGATCCCTCGCGATGACGCAGCATGGAGCACAGGGCATGCATTAATTAGCAAATTAGCAAACCCAAATGTAATCACCGAGGAGAACCTTATATATAGGGTTGTATCTCGGAATATCGAGGATTATCCGCAATATGGGAATTGAAGAAATACTGGGCCAGAGGAATAGATGCGGTATCAGTTGAGCATCACTAGGCGACCTAGGTGTGCGGGAATCAAGACACATAAAGTCCTCTGGGGAGCCGAGGAGCCAGCGTAGCAACAGATAGTTCGGCATGTAAAATGCACGTGCACGCTCGCTGCCGCAACATTGCTGGGACGAGAATTGTCGAAGAGAATTGTCGCCGAGCTCGTTGTTGACCGGGGAAAAATTCAGTGGGATCATGGTTCGCAAATCATTCCAGTCTCACTAAAGCTATGCGCGCTTGTCAGCATTCTGGTTACGCTTGGTTCAAATACATACCATTTCCAACCGAATTGGATAAAAAAATTTACTGTCCCGCTAGGCTATTGGCCATCACTGCGGTGAACAGGCTTTACAGTTTCAAAGACATTGTCACTCCTTGCCTCTGGTGAATAACGGTAGAAATCCGCGCTTTCCGAGGCCTGGCGGTTGCTTTAGTGACTTCCGGTCGTCCTCCGAGATGTGGCTTCCCACCCCTGGACAGACAACCAAACTGCATTGAGTTTGGACAAATGGCTATTATACATAATATTGCCACCGGATGCACGGGAGCGGCTATTGTGACGGGGTGGGTTGGCTAATGTGACGGGGTAATTAACCACATTTG
>JAKTPS010000148.1:0-34321 GCA_030556275.1 Lipomyces sp. NRRL Y-27488 | reverse complement strand
TAGCAAGAAAAGAGTCAGAAATTTCAGGATATTTTTGGGTGTGCTCTAGAAGTGCGAACGACGAGGTATCTTAATCTTTTGGATCACAAGGCGAAAGTTGAGACCATTGAAACACCACCTGGTTGCAAGGCAACTGTAAGTCGAGTTTGACCGCGTTTGTATTGTTGTAAACGAGATGACGCAATCACGACTGCTGGACAACCGTTCGATCGACAAGATGACCCCTGCAAGTGCGTAGGCTGACAATAAAAAAAAAAAAAAACAGAACCCGAGTGGCTGAAGACCGGTCCAGAAATCAGGATGCATTAGAAGCATGCGGGAATAGAAATTCTTCGCCTTGGGCAGCCGGTGCGACCGCTTCTTGGTCGACCGTCCACATGGATCCTAGATCTTTGTGCCATGGTGGGTCCGGCCGGATATTGGTGTCAAAAACCGTGTCGTGAACCAACCTCGAATAGTTCTGCTTGACTGGAGCAGACCGCCCTAACTTCAGGTGGTCAACAAATCAAGCATGTGCTTGCAAGACACACTAATATTACGCCAGAAAACCCCAGACATGTCCACCGACTGCCTGGTGCCGGAGGCGGTCGACGGCAAGTAGTACGCGTGACCAATACGGGGAACTTCAATTGCGGCCAAATCTTACCAAGCGTCAACTGCTTGGTCAGTCAAATCAGCACTAGCCCAGCCTCTTCGGTCGCGAAAATATGACGACAGAAGATTATGCCGGAGCTCTGCTCTTGTTCTGTCGCCCGTCGTGTGGGCGTGATTCCATGAAATGGCCGACGGGAAACTCAACTTCCACTGTTGTTCGATTCGAGAGGTTGGAACTTGCCGAAGTGAGAAAACGAATTTGGCCGTAAGGAATTGACTCGCTAAAGTAAGCGTGCCTTGCCAAAATTGACGAGTTTCAGGCCTGCGCCGTTCCGACGAAGAGCGCCTGCAGAAGAATCAGATGAACTGTCCAGATACCGGCCACTCGTCGGCTTTCGGCAGCAATGACCTAGCGAAGCGATGACCGCTGCTCAAAGCGGAGCCAACGTACAGACTGACATATTTTCGACCCAAACCATAGCCATTGTTCTTATTGCATACCTGCATCAGCTCGGCATCTAATCCGTCGTCGTCATCCGTCTGCTTGTATTTCGCCGTCCTGATGTCGGCCTTCGCTGGATTTCCTTATCACTTGGCAGGTCGTGCTACACCTCAGGCGAACTCGAGCAATCGCGCGCTGCACCGAGGGCTGCAGTGTCGACAAGGTGGATATGGGCAACGATTATTTGGCAGATAGAGTCGACTGGCGGATGCCGGGTCATTTAGTTCAGAGTCGCAATATATAAACCATACCAAACTTCTTGCATATAGATATTTGAATTATACAGCAGGATGGAGGAACAACCATCGTTCGAAGAACAATCTTTCAAAGTCATGTAACTCGCGCTCTTTGCTGGGCCAAGTGGCAATCTAGTTGTAAGTTGTAATTTGACAAAGGCTTCAGCAAACAAACAGTTACCATCAACAACGCCACTAATAAACTCCGTGATCAAACCCCTAGATTATGCAAAAACATAAAATGTTGACAAATTCTGATAAAGTATGAGTCCTCTTAAGAACTACACAGAGGTGGGGAAAGGAAGAGAAGGAGGAACTCTCAGGCTGGGATTTCGATTCTTCTGCTGGACAGCGACATGCTATAAGTCGGCGGCAAGATCCTGTGCGAGTCCAGATCGAAGACATTGCCGGAGGTGACGACAACGTCCCGTTGAACGGTAAACACCTTTTCGCCGCCGCCGTTGAACGAGAGGCCGATTTCGGCTCGCAGGGCATGCGTGTGCTGCATGTCGACTATGACAAAACTTGGGACCGTGTCATCCTCCTTCACGACGAGGGTGTCAAGGCCGGGAACCTCGATGCAGTAGCGCGGGATGCCGTCCACGAGCGGCACGAGCTTCTCACGAGGCGACATCTTTCTGTCCAGAATGATAACTTTGGCGGTCCGCAGCGTGGGCGTGCCGGTGTGCACCTTGCCTTGGAGGCACGACCTGAGACTGATCCGCAGCGACGTAAACTCGACGTCGAGGATGCCGTCGATCTTGTCGCAGCTGTCCACGGCTATGGACACATAGAGGCCGACGCTGAACGGGACGTTCACTGTGATGTCGCCCGAGTTGGGAAAGATCAGCTCGGCCTGGACAGGCACGCCGACGTAGGTCGAACTCGTTGACCGAATAAGCTGCCGCAGCCAAGACGGACGGGGCAGCGAGCCGGGACCGAAGTAGGAGTCCGGCAGTTTCGCGCACTTTGCCGTCGCAATACCTGCCTGCAGCGTTGTGGTCGGTATTTCGTACGTCAGATCTTCCATAAATCCGTATTTTATGCGTGCTGGTACAAGAGTGACTCGCTTCGTGTCTGTCTTGTTGACCTTGAACTTGCCGGGGCGGAGCACGACCGCTTGTATTGTGTATTCGACTTGAAATCCCGCCACGCGAGGAATTGACGGCGGCAGGGGCATCGTCGGCCGATCGCCTCGTATCCACCGAGACTGCTGCGAGCTCCACGTTCCCCAGTCCAGCTCTCGCAACACCCGGTCAGTGGCCGGGTCGGACAGGGTGAAGACCGGAATGGCAATGCTGAACACAAACTCGTTCGTGCCCAACGACAGCTCGGGCGGCGGGGCAGGAAACTTCTTCTCCGCGCTCGCCTGCGCGGGCGACGATGTCGCGGACTTGAACAGCACGGTCTTGGACTGCGTGAGAACATGCCTTCCCTGCACTATGGCCGGCCGGCCGTCCGCCGTCGACGACGAATATTCCGTGATCGAAACGCCGGTGAACTGGACATAAACTTCATTTACTGCGTCCATTGGCTCTAGCTCGAGAATGACGGCGCCTTCGAAAAGATGCCCCGCCACCGCGACATTGCTATATGCTAGGCTGGGTCAGCACCTTCGGAGCTCATTCCCGAATTGCTTGCACATTGGAAAGGAAACAGGTGCAAACGTACGAACGAGGCGGATATGCATTGGGAGCACTTAGACGGTTGCATGCCAGACAAATTGCGCGATGCCTGGTCAAACGAAGAGTAACATGGACAGAGTCTTGAGCGACGATGACGACCCGGGACGAGGACTCGGAAGCGACATCCACGTCGTAAATGGAAACTGTCACGTGGCGGTCTGGGGAGGAGATTCGTGGATGGTTAAACCTTCCACGCGCTGTGTTAGTTCTCGCTAGCATTCACGAAAATCGCGCTGCCAAAATGACGATAGACTCAGAATAACTGCTTTCTTCATATTCAATTTCACCTCTTTTATTGCAATTCACTCGATCTCAGATTTTTGTACATATGTATGTGCCTGCTCAGCAATGATATTGATCGACAGCTCGCCTCGACCCAGAAAATGACCAAGCAATATGGTTAAACTCTATTTGTCATGACAAAGGTATTATTTCGATGACTAGATTCAGCACCGGCCAGTAGGGGTACGATCACAACAACCAAGCCTGCTGCTCAATTTTTTTGTCAACTATGTGTCTTCGATGAACCTCAAGAGCAATTGGAAACTGTATGTATATATTATATATATATATATAAACTGTAGTAGAACATATTCTCGAAAGCATAAACTAACTGACTCCAAAAATACCCGATAATCATGTACACGTTATTAAAAAAAGGAAGCGCAAATGTACTTCAAATCATAAATCGTAACTGGACAACTTGAACCAAGCAAAAAGAACTTGGTGAAAAATATATAACTCGCAACCAGAACGTGCAGTAGAGGTACAACCTGTGTATACCCGTATATAAGATCCTTTCATGTGCCCCAGGTATTAACTGGCCAAGCATGTAACAGGTCGCACTGTCCCAATCAAAGAAAAATATGCATGACTTAACAATAACGAAGCAAAGGTATGCCACATGAACATACTGCAATCCGACAAACCGACCGAAAACACCAAATGCAACTGTAAGTTCAATCCTGTCTATTTTGCTGAAAGTCTCGCTTCCGTGTGTGTATAGCGACATATATACTCAGCGCAGGAATTCGTCCGCGCGAGCAGGTCAAGCGCGCTTCATCGCAACTCCTATCGAGACAAAAGATCCTGTGATAGAAATTCTTCTTTTGCACTAGGTGACAGTCCTTCTAGTACCCATGGGACTTGTTTTATTTCTCCGATAGTCATTCGCTTTTCTGGATCTTTCTCTAACATGTTTCGCATCAGCGCCTTTGCTGATTCCGGGATATCCGGCTCATCCGGGAAAACAAGAGCGTCCTTTGCTATAACAGTGAAAAGCTCAAATTCGTTGTCGGCCGTAAACGGACATCGGCCGTATAACAGGCAAAAGAGGGTGACGCCCAGAGCCCATATATCAATTTTGTTGGTTATCAGAGGCCTCGGCATATCTGGATCGTTATAGCATAACTCCGGAGCAAAAAATGCCGGAGTTCCAGCTGTCTTTGCAAGTTCGAGTTCATCATCCTCGCCGCTGAGCCCGGATATGTAACTAACGCCAAAGTCACTTATCTTTGTCGCGCCATCCTTGGTCACCAGCAAATTAGCCGGCTTTATGTCGCGATGTATAATTCCTTTGTGATGCAGATACTCGAGTCCTAGCACGACGTCGCGGAATATACTCCGGGCATGGTCCATGGTCATTGCCGGTGTGCCGTCCTCGTTTTGCCATTTGATCTCACCCATGTCCACATACTCAAGAACAAGAAAAATCTTTTTATGATTCGCGTCATCAAGAACCTCTCGCAGACGAACGATGTGTGGATGATCACACTCTTTGAGAATTGCAATCTCGCGACGGATCTTCTCCTCTTGAGTCGATCCAGTGTGTGCTGGCCTCCCCAGACGAGGTCGGCCCGCTCGATTCATGATTTTGATCGCCTGTGTGGACGAGTCAGTCAACATGAAAAATAAAAAAAAAATAACAATAAAATGAGAGAAAAAAAAATTTGAACACATACCACGAAGTCTCCAGAATTCAGATCGCGACCCAATTTGACTTTGCCGTGTTGGCCTCGTCCGATCTCATATATGATCTCGTACGAGTTGAGCATTTTGCGGCCACTGACGGGGTCATAGTCCGTGGCAATGTGGAAGGTTTCCTTGACACCATGTTGCTGCCCGGGCAGCTTCTCAATGGGGGTCGAGGTGCCCGAAGGTGAGCTAGCGACGGACGGTGACCGTGATGATATTGTGAGTTCCTGCATGTCGTCGTCGACAGACGAGATGGAGCTGCTGGACGAGGATGAATAGTAGACGACGGGCTCGGCGACAGAATCAGGCACATAATTTCGTCCGACTGTCTCGGCGGAAGACGCGGGGCTGGTGTTTGCGAGCGTGGCGGCGGCACCGGCGAGGACGTGGCCGCTGGAGGCGGTTTCCGGCGAAGGGAGTGTTGAGGTCGAGGTCGCGATGGACGTGGCGGAGAGGGAGGACGCCGACGAGGACGAGGATGTCGACACGGCCGGCAGGACACGAGGGGTGGCGGCGTCGACGTCGGAGTCGTCGTGGCAAGAGGAGGGGGAGGCGGACGAGGATGGGGAGGAAGGGGAGGGGTGGGAGGCGCGATCGCGAATGGACCGCAGGAGCGGCAGGAGCGGCAGATAGTGCATTTGCAGGCAGGAGCAGGCAGCGCCGCGGGTTGCGGAGAAGCAAGGGCCCGGCGGAGGAGGCGCTGGAGCAAACAGCAGGAGCGGCGGCGGCGGCGGCGGCGAGCTCGCGAGGCGGACGGAGGCAGAGGCGGGCGAGACGGTGAAGGGGTCGAGAAGTGGTGGAGACGAAGGGCGGTGAGAAGGGCGACGATGGAGTCCGAGACTACGAAGAACGGCCAGCAGCAGCCTTAAACGACACGATGGGCCACAAAATGCCTTACGACGGTTCTGGCCGGCGGTTCTGGCGACGATGGCCGCTGCGGCTCGGATAGCGGCCAGTTCAGGCGTTGCGTTGCTGTCTTGGGACGCGCCCTAACCGCAATCGGTTGCAGGCTGCCGGTTCAGCCCTGGCGCGCGTTTCAAGTGTGTCTGCGCCGCACCAACCGTTTCGATGGGATGGTTGCCCGCCGCCACAGTGCTCCTCTTCCTTCTATCGCTTGAGCACATTCTTATTCCAAACGCACATCGCCACCGAAAGAGCGACAGTCTGGGATCTGGGACGACGTGCGCTGCGGTGTCCGCCCCAGAGCGCGGTGGGCTGCGCGGCGGGCTGGGGTCATTTCTATGGGAGGGGCCGATGCCCTCACTGGCCCGATCCCCTGCGCTTTGCCAAAACCGCGATGGTGCGCTGCGCTCGAGTGTCTGGTTTCATGTCTGATCAGGACCATGCCGTATTTAGTCTGCCTGCACTTCGAAATGATGGCGTGCAGAGAAGCCTGCAGACTAAACTCGTCTCGCCGCACCGTGTGCAGTGAGTTTTCTGCATGACATGACGTCCGGATCTTCAAATTTCGTCTCGCGACCAGCCTTGCTTCCATTTCCATTGTCGCAGGCCGGCTGGTGAAACCCGCGTGTGACAACGGGAGGAGGGAGGCGGTACCAGCGACATGGCTTTGCCAGAGTTTGGTGACATGATCATCGTATCAGGGTGCCTGGAGCCGACGCACGTGAGCAGTCCCGTTCATGACTCCACTTCTTCATCACTATCACCACTGCCTCTGAGACCGCTGCCAATGCTGCCGCAGTGACCGCCAATTATCAAGTACATGCGATAACGTAGCAGGCAGCGGCAGACTGCCGTTATTTTGCTGCAGCAACCTAAACCAGCGGCCGCTCACTCACCGCCAAGGGAGACCAGGCCGCAAAACTGTTTTCGAGTTTCCAGGTTCTAGGGTCAATCAGACTTTTTGACTGCAAAACACAAGATTTAACTTCCCCTTGGTCATGAAAAACTAAAACCCCGAACCGCCACCGCGATTGTGCGCCTCACTTGCTGCCCCGGTTCAAACACCAGCGCTCGACCGCATGCGGAATCGTACCCGCAATTCTCGAATCTTCTCGAGTATTTCTCGTCCCCGCAAGTTCAATTCTAACAGAAGCCTAAAACAAATATTCAAAAAGAGATGAATCTCTTCGTCGGGGACAATTTTGAAATGCGAGCTGACTTGTGCGTCCGCCTGTATCTCTCGGGGGAGGAAGAGAGGCCAGTTGTCAAGTGCTGGCGAGATGGTAGGGAAATCCGAGCAGTTGCAAGCCGTAAATCTACAAGCGTTTGTGCCTTTCTCGTGTTGTCCGGCCAACCGAAAGTGCGTCCCCTGACATCTAAATTGCCTTTCCACGTATTGACAGTATTCCTGAAACGCATTAGCGGCCAACATGAAACCGCCGTCATATTGCAACTCCGCCATCGCATCTTGCAGGGCCCGCGTTATTGACCGTTGCATACCTGCATTGTTACATCGTCTACAACGTGAGCACACCGTTCTTTGCCAGCAGATCGTACCTCTGTTTGATGGCGTAGGGGCTTCGTTCAGTTCTACCTGGTCCGGAGTGGCAAGCAATACTACTGCAACTCACTTTCATGGCGCCAGAAATGGCTCTCGCAGTCTTTGCCGCGGCTCTATTACTTGTCAACAGCCTACCTTTGGCAAATGCGTGGTCGACGTCGTTTAACATATCAGACTCGTACTATTTCCAGGCAGTCGACGGGTCGTTCTATCGCACGGCTCTCACCAGCTCTGTATCTCTCACCAATTCGACCTTGACCACCAATATAGCCGTTGGTGGACTTCAGACGCTGGCGTCTCCCGTCGAGAATTCCTCGATAGTCCTTGGAGAAAATGGCGATATATACGCGTTCTTCGGCCGCTGCGGTTCTAGTGTCAAGGTCGCCATTTATAACCAGCATTCAGACAGCTGGAGTACAGTCAAGACTTCTTCCTCCTCAATCACACCAGGCTATCATGCCGGCTCCTCAGTTTTTACAGCCGGCTCCCTGATATACATCTTTGGTGGTTCTTGTCCAGGCTCAACTCCAAGCAGCAATATATACTACAACACTCTCACCGCATTTAACGTCACGTCGCGGCAGTTCACGAGACCGATTAACCCCAATCCACCAATTGCTCTCCGTGACGCGGCAGCTATTACAAGCAACGGTACGTCGATTCTGATTGGCGGTGTCGCCGCGGCCGGCTGGGTAGGAATGAATCAGCTTGCTTTATGGGATTATGAATCTTGGTCATACAACACCGTGCAGGCTTCTGGCTCAGAGGAAATTGACAGCCGCACAGAGTTTATTGCCGTGGTTAATGACCTTGGTACCGGGGCAGTATTAAGCGGTGGCATGGTGGACGGACGGCTAGCAAGCCCGTCGTTGCTCGCACTGTCGATGGAGAGTCACGAAAAGTGGACATGGAACGTTCCTTCGCTGAGTGGAGGAAATCCAATGCTTCTGGGTGCTGTGATGTTACCGGGGAACGTGCTTCTCGGCCTCACTAATACCACCGCGCGAAGCCTGATCTTGCTAAATACGACAACTTGGACCTATACCAGCAAGTATAGTCACCAGACAATGCTGACTGCAATACAGTTTGCATTGGAGGCGAAAAAGGCAAGAGATAAGTCTTTGGTGGAATCGGCTCATGGAATTTCCCGGGGATCAGTCGCAGCTATATCAACCACATCTGCTATCGCCGGCGTCGTTCTAATTGCCGCGGTTGCATCGTATTTTTTGAGGTCTCGCAAGAGGAAACGACCGCTCGGCCCGCTCACTCCGGATTCAGCCCAAGACGTCTTTTTCTCGCTGCGTTACGACGACAAGCCCGCCGCTGGCGCCGGGGACGACCGGGCAAGTGTCACAACATGGGAAGAAAAGCGCAAAACTTGGATCAAGAAATACTCGGGCGTTCCGGACGTGCTGGCCAATCCCTTTGCGACACCACCCGCGTCCATTCGCGGCCGTGATTCCATTGCCGCTGGGCCAAGCAATGGTGCCGCCGCAAGAGCTCGACCGTCGATGGTTTCAAGCACATCCAAGACTCAAGACGAGTCAAATAGCCAAAGCGCCGGCGACAGCATAAAGTCGGGCAACTCACAGCGACACTTCTTCCGTCTGGGACGTAGCAGTCTGAAGAATTTTAGGCCCTTGCGGATGAGCTCTTCCGGGTCAATGACGGCAGCCCCAGCGTTGACGGGAGATTCTAAGATTGGATTCCGACGACGAAGTAGCGGCCATATTCATTCACTAGCTGCGTATGGAGGTATAACTGGCCTTGGAATCACTACTGCTGATTCCAGCTTGGATAATGAGATTAATAATGGCATGCGACGAGACCATGAAGACGGAGTCAGCAATGACGACGTCGAGGAGCTATTCAAGGATCGAGAAGTCCAGGTGTTGGTGAGTACAAAAAGGAGAGGCAAGTTGAGGATAACCAATCCAGACGAGGGCAATTTCGAAGTTAGTGGGCATGAACGCGACTGCAATGAAGATGCATTATTGGTCCGCTCGGGGCTGATCAGAACTCCTGAGTATGATGAGCACGCGGACCAACTCGGTTGGAGTAAGTCAAAACGATCGGCTGATACGCGATGGTTAGTTGGAAATAATATTGACGGATTACAGAGAGAAGTAAAATGAGCGTTTTTGGAGTCCAATTTTATGTATCTTAGCATCTGGCGTGATTTTTTGTTGTATAGCATGACCTGACTGTGGAGCAAACATTTATATTGAGTCTTGCATTTGGTTAACATGAAATGGCCTTGAGTATAGAATTATCCACAACTCCAATTGTGTTCCTACACTAGACGCCACCACGACACCCTCATGGGCACAGTAGTGAGCACGTGACAGCCTTTGACTTATCCCACTCAACTATTTCTCTTCTCTTATCCTTTCTTTCTTCGTGCTTTTCCTTCACTTTTGTGTATATGTGCTAGCACACTGCACGAAAGAGTACTAGCGGGGAAACCAATGCGAGGAGTCGAAATTGCAAAGTAAAACTAGTACATATGCCATGATTCCCCGCTGTTGATGTGAAGCTCGGCAACTGCTGGGACCGAAACCTAAAACCTGAAGTCTTGAAATGCACCTCGAAATCCCAATCCCAACCCCGGAATTTTTTGCAGCTCACTCTTGGGATGAACAGGCACATCATGGCGATGCACAAGATTCCCGGATACAACCTGTATATAGGTTCGCTGTTTTCGCTGCGGGGCCAGCAGTTTATTCGGGATTCGAATATTACACATATCCTGTCTGTTTTGCAAGACACCGTGGACGAGAACTTACTGAAGGGGATCACGCATCTGCACATTAAGCTTGATGATGACGAGGAGGAGGACATTATATCTCATTTCGAGGAGGCAATCGCGTTTATTCGCAGCGGCATAGAGAGTGGAGGAAGCGTCTTGGTGCACTGGTATGCGGCTATGCACTTGAGTGAGAGAGAACTGCTACTGACTTTTGGTATCTACGCAGCATCGCAGGAATTTCGCGAAGTGCGACGATGGTCACGGCGTACATAATGCAAGACCGAAAAATATCGCCGGAGGAAGCGATAGATATCATCCGGGACGTTCGCCCAATCGTCAACCCGAACCCGTCGTTCCTTGAGCAGCTAGGAATATTTCAGACGTCTGGCTTCGTGGTGTCCGAAGACTCGCCAGCATATAGACGGTGGAAGCTACGGAAGGAGGCTGAGATTGCTACTGGTATGACGTGACAGTGCTGCGACCGGTTAGTCCAAGAGAGAAGGCTAATAATTTTGCTGCCGTCTAGCTGCCGGTGCCGCGCCACTGCCGACGCAGTATTCTCCTGACAGGGCCGAGGGTGGAGTCGCATCTGTAGAGTTGCGGTGTAAGAAGTGCAGGTAATTACACTACCCTTCTTATTTTTCACTTGGTGTCTGCGCAAGCCTCTGGTCTCACTAATACTAGATTGTAGATGTCCCCTCTCTACTGGAGCCGCGGTAATACCACACGAACCGTCCGAGACGAAAAAGAATATGTATACTGGGTTTACGTCAGGCCCAGTATCGGCGGGAAAGATAGGTCCGGGCACGGTCTCGGTGCTGCCGCGGACGTGCATGCACTATTTCCTTGATCCGGTTCGGTGGATGCAGTCGGAACTTGAGAAAGGCGAGTTGGAAGGGAAATTTGACTGTCCAAAGTGTAGGACGAAAATTGGGAGTTATAGATGGCAGGGCATGCCTTGCTCGTGCGGGACGTGGATTACGCCTGGCATATCGCTGCAGCGGGGACGTGTAGATGAGGTCCGCATGTTTACATCAAAGGCATAATACAGTGTTTATATGTGCATTAAGTTAAAATGTCTAATCACTTTTGATCGTCGGCTGATGAGGCAGATGGATCATGCGTTGGTGCACTCGGCAGACCGCCCGGTTTCCGCAGTAGTTCCGTGGTCCGCTTTGCCCGCTGGATATTCCGCCAATGATTGACCCTCATTCCGTAAATGTCCTTGTGTAAATTGAAAATCCGCTGCTCCTGCTGCGCGGTAGCGCTCGCCTCGTCTTTCTTCTCCTCAAGCTTGGCCAGCTGTTCCCGGTGCTCTCCCTTGTCAATCCTATCTTCCGTTCTCTGCGCGTCTTGTTCCTCCTGCTCCTTCTTCTTGTCCTTGTCCTTGTCGTTTGCGTGTTCGCGGGTCTTCGCGTCGCGGTCGCGCTTCTTATTTTTCAAGCGCAGCTCCCAGTCCTTCTTGACCTTCTCTATCTCCTTCGCGAACTCCTCCTCGAGCCGTTTGGCGGCCTCCGCCTCTGCGTTGACTACGGGTATCGCAAAGCCTCGGTCAAGAAGGTGTGCCTGGCACGCATAGAAGAAGTCATTCTGTGCGTACGATAACGCGTTAGTCTAGTCTTGCGCCGTGTCCCGCCTTCTCTTGTACCGTAACATCCGAGGAGGAGGGTGGATCAAACTGACCTTGCCGTCTTCGGACACGAGCACGACGGCCGTGGGCTTGTAGCATATGACGCACGGCTTCTGGGACGTGTCCGCCACCCGGCGAAGATGGTATATGTTTTTGAATGGCGGGTTGCTCATCGGTCCGATTTGTGTGCTGGTATGGTGTTATATCCCGCCGCAACTACAGTTATACCGCCATCCCGCGTTCAGGGGAAGACAACGATGGCGCTATGGACGAAGGACCTCGGCCATCAAATGAGCCATGCTACGAATAAGCTGACCTTCTTTGCCTGGTATTTCAGATTGTCAGTCTGCTATATGAAGTTGTGTAGCCATAGAACCTTTGCCAAAACGTCCAGAGCAATACCTCAGAACCAAACACGCCACTTTGTACAGCATATAGTCGACTTCCAAACCACCCAAAAAGAAGGTTCATATGTCCGACGGAATTTAAAAAGATTTTGTGTGACGTCGGTCAGTGACTAACGAAATAATCTACCCCAACTCTTTCTTTCCCTTCATTTTCTGTTTATTGCATTCGTTATTCATCAACACACGATGTCCACCTTTGGAAAAGTATTTCGTATGTGTTTGCAGCTTAACTTGGCCGAGATTTCTTGGAGAAAGCATAATTGACTGCCTGGCCACTGCTAACGACAATCCATCTAGGCGTCACCACATACGGCGAGTCCCACTGCAAGTCAGTCGGCTGCATTGTCGACGGCTGCCCGCCGGGCATGCTTCTCCAGGAGTCGGACGTGCAGGTTCAGCTGTCCCGGCGCCGCCCCGGCCAGTCCAACCTGACGACGCCACGCAACGAAAAGGACCTCGTGAAGATCCAGTCCGGCACTGAGTTCGGCGTCACGCTCGGCACGCCAATTGGCATGCTCGTGGCGAACGAGGACCAGCGCCCGCACGACTACTCCGACATGGACCTGTACCCGCGGCCGTCGCACGCGGACTTCACGTACTTGGAGAAGTACGGCGTGAAGGCGTCGAGCGGCGGCGGCCGCAGCAGTGCGCGGGAGACGATCGGGCGCGTCGCGGGCGGCGCCATCGCGGAGAAGTATCTGACGGAGGCCTACGGCGTCGAGATTGTCGCGTTTGTGTCCGGCGTCGGCGACGTCGCCCTTGAGCGCCAGAGCCCCGAGTTCCTGGCCATGCTCGACACGATCACGCGCGCGGACGTCGACGCGGCCGTGCCGATGCGCTGCCCCGTGCCGGAGACCGCGGCCGCGATGACAAAGGTCGTCGAGAAATTCAAGGCCGAGCAGGACTCCATCGGCGGCGTCGTGACGTGCGTCATCAGGAACGTGCCCATCGGTCTCGGCGAGCCCGTGTTTGACAAGTTCGAGGCCGAGCTCGCGCACGCGATGCTGTCCATCCCGGCCACGAAGGGCTTCGAGATCGGGTCCGGCTTCGCCGGCACCGCGATCCCGGGCTCGAAGCACAACGACCCGTTCTACCTCGACCCCGCCACCGGCCGCTTCCGCACAAAGACAAACAACTCGGGCGGCGTGCAAGGCGGCATCACGAACGGCGAAAACGTATTTTTCAGCGTCGCGTTCAAGCCGCCCGCGACCATCTCGCAGCAGCAGTCGACGTCGCAGTACGACGGCACCGACGGCGTCCTCGCGGCCAAGGGTCGCCACGACCCGAACGTGACGCCGCGGGCGGTACCGATTGTGGAGGCCATGGCGGCGCTTGTGCTGATGGACGCGGTCTTGATCCAGCAGTCGAGAAACGCCAGCAGGAGCCTGCTTCCGCCGTTGGAAACGAAGAATGGCGTGCCGAAAGGGAAGTAAAGTGATTCCATTTTTGCGTTGGAAGTAATGAGTCTCGTTGATAATGAATCGCTGTTGAATCATTCTGTATATGATAGTCTCTCAGCTATATGCATGACCATGCCGTCTATTTTTCCCATTCCTTCCTGTATATCTCACAAAGTAACTCCTCCTCTGTTGCTTAACCTCATCAAGTAAAAATAACCGGCCCACCACCTAAATTTTAAGACATTAAAAAGCATCATAAGACCGAATAAGACAAAAAGAACCGAATATAGCATAAAGAAAATCCCTTAGCACACAGCCTTCAAAGAAACTCCGACTAATCTTATCCGCGCAGCCCAACTCACAAGCCCGCCGAGCACGAGGAACGCACCCGCGAACGCCATCATGCCCATCCACCGCGACTCCGCGGTCGCGTCGCCCAAGATCGCGCCGCCGATGGGAACGCCGGCCAGGTTCGCGACCGCGAGGCAGGCAAACATGAGCCCGACGCGCATGCCGATCTCGTGTATCTCGCTTATCTTCGCTGTGCAGGCCGGGATCAGCGCGACGAACGTGCCCGAGAAGAAGCCGTATAGGACCGCGTACGCGACGTTTAGGCCCGCGCTCCGCGCGGGGATCCAGACGGCAATCGTCACGGCGCCGGCGAGAAAGATGCCAACAGAGTTCATGTTGTATTGCCCTATCTTGTCAGCCAAAATGGCAGGGATAATACGGCCAAATATGCTGGACGCGTTGAGAATAGAAATGAGATAGTTCGCCAAGGCCGGATGCACGTCGTGATAGAGGGCACTGGAAACGATGTAGGTGAACGGCAATGTGAAACCGACAAACCCAAGCGAAAAGGCGATAGCGATGAACGTAAAATTGATGTCTTTGAATTGTCTCCACAAATCTGCGGGGTACAGAGGAATAAGCCGACCTCTTGGCGTGATGTTCGACGTAATCGTCAGGTTCGCAACAATGAGCAATGCCAGGATCAGAAATCCGCACGACCGCATGAGCCATCCAAAAGAGGTTTCGAGGCTCAGGCGGCGAATAAGAAACGGGTATATGATACCACCCAGGCTGGAGCCGCTTGACATTATACCGAGAGCGCGGGCACGCCGTAGTTTGAACCACGAGGAAACAGAGCCAACTGCGACGTTGAAGACGAATGCAGCCCCCATTGGTGCAATGACACCATGAAACCTACAGCAGTTAATTAACAAAAGCTCCGATCGAAATGACAAGAATGTAGTGCAGCGTACACAAGGATGGGACCATAGCTCGTGCTGATTGATGTGAGCATTATTCCAAGCACTTGCAGGATAGTTCCGAACAGCAACAGATATCGCGGCCCATATGAATCAAATAATTGGCCGACAATCTGTATCACCAGTCAACCAAATTCTACGGTAAAATCTACTATTCGGTAGATAACATACCAAGCACCCGGCAAACATAATGGAGGACTGCAGCGACGAGATCCAAGACACGGCGGTGGGTGAATAGCCCGCCAATTGATGCGACAAATAGTAGTCCTGAAATATTCCAAACGTATTGATCCACCCAAAAGAGCAAAACTGAACGCAGAATGCACCCAGGACGGTCAGCCAGGCCTGCTTTCCGCCGTCAGGAAATACCATCGCTGGTATTTCAGCTTCATCATGAGCCATCACTTGTCCGCCTTCTTCTCTACTACTGCATTTTTCGTCAAAATCCTCTGTCGCAGTTGCCTTTGTGCTTTGCTGTTCCTCGTCCGCAAATGCACACACTTTTGTCTTCTCTGATGCTTCTATGCTGTCCATGCTTCCGTAAGTTGAGGAATGGTGGAACGATAACGACGTCCTCGATATCGGATCTGTAGAAACTAGTTGTCGTTGCGGCACATTGCTGCTCACCATTCCGTCACAAGGTACAGAATTGTGTCTATATAACGTATGAGTATTATAATTGCGCAATCATAAAGGGAGAGGAGTGAAAGTACCGAAAAGCCAGCAGAAACTGGCAAGCGTCAATGCGCAGATGGCTGGCTCGACCTTCGCCGATGATGCTTGCAGCGTCGGCCCGAGCTTTTCTTATCGCTCAATGTTCTCGACTGGCAGCTGGGAATTTTACCCTCGATTTTTTGCACGATTCGAGTTCCGTAGCCGATATTTTACGATCATACAGTCAAGACATAAGAGAAGAGTATTCCAGCAGGCAATTATTCCGTAGACAGTTTTTAGTGTTGTGATGTAGAGCCAAGCAACGGCCAAGGCTGTTCTGCCTCTCGAACAAACGGAACCCCTGTGACGCGTGCTTCATTCTCGCAAACTTAAGCCGCGTGTTCGACTCAAGTGAAGCCCAGCCTGCCAGCTCAAGTTTGCGACGACGAATGGCAACGCGGTACAGTCGTCAGAATGTGCAATACTCAGTAATTTTGAAATTAAGCAACACCAGTTAGCACATTCAGCTTTGGGCACGGAAAATGGAATGCTGGGGTCAGAAAGTAGCTATTTGGGACGAAACAGCCTCTTTTCGGTTACAGCGCCCTCAAAACAATTCGTCGGGCTGAATAAATCTTCAGAGACCCTTTTATTGTCTTCTCAGCTTTCTTGACAAATGAAGCGACAAAAATCTGGCAACTATGATATATACCACAGAATCAGTGTTGACCTAACCCTGTGCCCGTAAGTGTCAAGAACACGTGATCGAGCCGCACTTTAAGAGGCAGCTAGATTAAAGTTGTGACTAGTGAGCAAGTGTGATCATGTGAGTCGCTCGCCACACGTCAATGTCCCAGCTTATCGATGGAGGTCCATAGAACAACGAAGTCAGACATTCATTCGTAACTTTGCCTCAGCCGTGCCTTGTTTTTGAGACTTATATAGAGAGAGCATCGCGTCATTACCTTTTGCTTCATTTGATTTATTCAGGACATTCCTTTAGACGTCGCAAAGTATAGTGTGCTCATCAATGACCGGGTTTCCAGTCAAGCTTTATGTTTATGATCTGTCGCGAGGTTAGTCCGTCATTTGCATCCTAGCCAGAAGAACCTGCTTGCTAACGACCTTGTTCTTGCAGGGCTTGCTCGCCAGGTATTTACGATGTCATTTTCTCCTGATGTGGCGCAGACTGACATGATATCTTCTCGATAGATGTCTATGCAGTTTATTGGCAAGCAAATAGGTAAGGCGAACCTGTTACTGACATACTTGCTACCTGTTCGAGTATTAATATATGTATCCAGATGGTGTTTGGCATACTAGCGTAATATACAATGGCATAGAGTACTTCTACGGCGCTGGAGTGCAGACGGCAGCTCCAGGAGGCACCCATCACGGACAACCGCTCGAGGTCTTTGACATGGGCGAGAGTTCGCTTCCTGCGGACGTAGTGCTGGAGTACATTGACTCGCTGAAGGACATCTACCGCCCGGAAAACTACGACTTATTTATGCACAATTGCAATAACTTTTCTCAGGACTTGGTTCAATTTCTTGTCGGCAAGGACATTCCAAGCCATATCACCGGTTTGCCGCAGGAAGTGCTGAATACGCCGTTTGGACAGATGATGAAGCCTATGATTGAACAGTCGCTGCGTCCCATCACGACCGCACCCTCCTTCCCGACGAGGCAGCCAGCGCAGCAAGCACAACCGCTGGCAAGTGCACAGAAGCAGCACGCCGTGACTTACGTGAGTTCAGCATCCGAATTGGAGACTATTCTATCTTCGAACCCATGCGCAACAGTTTTCTTCACGTCATCGACGTGCGCACCTTGTCGTATTGCGTACCCAAAGTATGACGAACTGGCGGCTGAACACGGCGCCAAATGCGTCTTCGTGAAGGTCGACATCAATTCGGCTTACGACGTCGCGACCCGGTGGCGGATCTCCGCGACTCCAACATTCATGACATTTGTCAAGGGCGAGAAATTGGACGAGTGGAAAGGTGCATCACCTCCTACTTTGGAAAGCAATGTGAACATGCTGTTACAAGTTGCATATCCAGTTCATATGCACAAGCGATTATCTCTGCCTATTCTTCTTGGGACGTCCACGCGTCCTATTCTCTATGAACGGGTGCCACCGCTTGACAAGATTTTGGCAAAGCTAGAAGCGGCGGGAATATCAGATCCAAGTATGGCGAAGGTGGCAGAGTTTGTAAAGGAGCGACATCTTTACGGAGAGCGCGAGGCAGCCTTGCCGAATTTGCATTTGTTTGCAGAGTTTGTGCGGAAACTATTAGAAGCGACCGGCGCGGGCGAGGAGCTGTTTCCCGTTATAGACTTACTAAGAGTTGCTGCATTGGATGTGCGAGTAACGTCCTGGTTTGCGGAAGAGGCAGAGTGGAAGACGATACGGGCCATTATCAGGTTTACCTCCGATGATGATAAGCCATACCAGGTCCGTCTTGTGACTCTGCAACTTCTGTGCAATTTGTTTCCCAACCACCTGTTCGTTCCGCATCTTGTAGCCGAGATGGGTGGTGAACTGGCGCAGCTCGCGACGAATTCGCTATTGGATACGCACGCGAACGTACGCGTTGCCGCGTCGTCGCTGGCGTTCAATATTGCCGCATACGCGCAGCGTACGCGTTCAGATTCTTCTTCAGCTGCGAGCGAAGTTCTTCTTCAGAGCGACGTGGGCATCGAGCTCGTCGTTGCCGTGATCGAGGGCGTCAGTCGCGAAAGCGAGTCCGGCCCCGTGCTGAGCAGATTGTTGACTGCCTTGGGATTCATTCTGTACTGCGCGCCCACGGACGCCTGCGCGGAGATGTATGAGATATGCGGGAGTTTGGGCGCGTACGACGTGGTGAGCGGCAAGAAGGGGGACAAGGTTGCGGACAAACGGTTGTGTGACGAGGTCATGCAGCTGCTTGAGCGGCCGTAGGGCGTTTTTTCTATTTTTATTTAATTCATTTTGTTTTTCCGCAAGGGTGGGTCGATAAATAATTGCATGGCTGGCGTTTGCATTTAGATTACGCGAGCGGTGTTGGCGTTTTGCGCATGCGGTGAATGTCGAGGCCTCCGAGAGAACCAACCACATATGGCGGGTGTCAGTTGCGTGGCGCGCCCAACTTTTGTCGCCGCACTTTCCCGTTGCGGCTAGCGTGCGGCTGGACAGTGTGTGCAGCGCGGTGGACGAACTGGTGCAGCAAGGCCGCCTCGAACACGAAGTACTCGTCCATCACCGCCCGCGTCCTTCAATTAAAAACTATCTGCCTCGGCCAACGGCGGACTCTCCTGCTATATCTTCCCTCGTTTCGTGCTGTCGTCGTCACACTGTCGTCGTCAGACAACTTTCTCCCCGCGCGCTCTTCCGCAATGTCTTCTCCGCCCGAGCAGGCGTTCAGACGCCGCCCAGCCATCTTCTCATTTCTCTCCTTCCGCTCTGGCACGCCCGACCCGCTCGACCCCGAGCCCCCAATGTTTGGCGGAAGCGGCAGCGGCGGTCTGCTCGACAAGGGCCCAGCCGCGGTTCGTCGAAAGAGCACGAGCGTGTCCCTCGCGCAAGCCGTACGGTCGCGACTGGCAAAGACCGTAATCGCTGGCCTTCTGCTGCTTGGAATTTTGGTTTTCTTTCTAGTCCCTAGTTCCTCGCCTCCGCCTTCACTCATTTCGGCTTCTGCTGGGAAAAAGCCAAGTGTCGAGACTCCGGCCGTCGTCATTGACAGTGCCCCTAAAGCCGTGACTACCAACGCGGCTGCTGTGGTCCCAGATTCCAAGGCCGACGACAGCGCGACCGCCGCCGGCAACAGCGGTACCTGCAAGGCGTCGCACGACGGCAAAAAGCCCGTGACTCAATACGCACTCATGATTGACGCTGGCTCAACTGGGTCGCGCATCCATGTTTACGAATTCAGCAACTGCCAGTCGTCCCCCGAGCTCGTGCGCGAGGTGTTTGAGATGACAAGACCCGGCTTGTCGAGCTATCCGGACGACCCCGAGGCCGCTGCAAAGTCACTTGACCCGCTCTTGGCTGTTGCTGTTAAGGAGGTTCCAGATGCGATCAAGGCGTGCACGCCCGTGGCCGTGAAAGCTACCGCCGGCTTGCGCATTCTCGGCGACGAGAAGAGCGGAAAGATTTTGGATGAGGTTAGACGGCATCTGGAAGAGAACTATCCCTTCCCTGTTGTCCCTGGCGACGGTGTTTCTATCATGGATGGCAAGGACGAGGGCGTCTACGCATGGATCACCACCAACTTCCTGCTGGGCAATATCGGCACTGCTGAAGACCTCCCCACAGCCGCCGTGTTTGACCTTGGCGGTGGATCCACCCAGATTGTGTTTGAGCCGACATTCCCTGTTTCGGCCGCGGGCGTGCCGGAGCAAATGACGGTCGGCGACCACAAATACGATTTGCAGTTTGGCGGACGCCATTTCACGCTCTACCAACACTCGCATCTCGGCTACGGTCTTATGGAGGCGCGCAAGAAAGTTCATACCGCCGTGCTAGAGGCAGCTATTGCCGCAAAGCCGAATGGCTCTGTCCCAAAGACGATTGTGAGTCCGTGCTTGCCGCCGTTGATGCGCCGTGAAGTGGAAGTTGCTCTCGGCGAGAAGACGTATCTTGTCAACATGACCGGCCCGAAAGAGCCTTCGGCGACGCAGTGCCGGTTTTTGACGGAGCAGATTTTGCAGAAGGACGCCGAATGCGCCGTGCAGCCCTGCAGTTTCAACGGTGTGCATCAGCCCTCGCTCTCTCGCACGTTCTCCAAGGAGGACATCTACATCTTCTCGTATTTCTACGACCGCACCTACCCTCTTGGCATGCCCCATAGCTTCTCGCTTGCTGAACTGCGTGAGTTGACGTCGAAAGTATGCCGAGGCACGCCTGGCTGGGATTCCTTTTCTTCGATCGCGGGTGCGATTGACGAGCTAGGTGACAGACCGGAGTGGTGCCTTGATTTGAACTTCATGGTGGCCATGCTGCATGCTGGCTACGACATCCCGCTTGATCGCGAAGTAAAGATCGCGAAGAAGCTAAAGGGCAACGAGCTGGGTTGGTGTCTGGGTGCCTCTTTGCCGTTGTTGGATCAGGGCTCGTCGGGATGGGAATGCAAGATTAGAGAAATTGCTAGTACCAATTAAGCAAAATTGAGATGATAATGATTAATCGTTTGTTGCTTCTGTTTTTGTGCATTAAGTTGATTGTCATTTGGGAAATCATAACTATAGAAATTTGAACTGGGTGTATATTATCCTTAAATTTCTAAATATCATCATCATAACACTCCAAGAGGCCGCGGGGTCCACGGTCCTGAATACAGTCCCCATGGCACATCCGCTGTTAATACACTAGCATCTGTCGCTGTCTGTGCCGCTTCTGCGGCCGCAGTGGATTCTGTAATTAGTTTTTCTATATGCTCTGTCTGTGTCGTCACGTCGTTGATCATAGGAGTGGTAGGATGACTGCTGCCCATTCTAGTTCGGCCATTTGAGCTCTTCGACAACGACGACGAGGGCAATGACGAAGATGACGATGGGTAAAGCAACTCGATCTGCATTTCGTACATGCTAAGCCATCCGTCGTCGTCATTGCCATGTGCAAAATTAGCATTCGCAAGTCTGAGGAATTCGAGAAGTACCGGCGTCGGGGGACTCAGCATTGCGCAGTCGCGTTTGAAATCAGAGTACGACAGATCGAAACCGGGGGTCAATGTGTCGGTCGTAGCGGCAGGCGGATGCGACAGCATGTGCAGGATCCAATTATGTGCGTGGATGACTGGCAAAGATGTAGAGCGAGCAGTCCGTGATGATAATGATGATGAAAGATAGATAACAGATGCTGAGGAGTCTAGGGATGCAGCTCGCTGACTTTGTTCTTCCTGGCTGGCGGCAAGAGAAGGAAAAATCGCCTTGTCGTTCGACGACTTGTACGAATCCACAACAATCCGGAGGCAGTAATTCAGCATTGCATTGATAATTTCAGGGTCCATCCGCTGCAAGGCCGGGGACATTGTTTGCACGCTTCTTTTCGAAGCGGAAAGTGGTCTGGGGGCGGGAAATGCATGGGTGTATATTGAAAACATTGCTTCGATTCCTTTTGCTGTAAAGCACTCGGGGTCGGAGTTGGCGCATGCAAGAAGATCTTTCAGAGTACGCCAGTATGCACGTGCAAACGGAGAAGATGTATTTGTTGGCTTGTAAGGCGGCGCGCCGAAGGCATCGTTATGCTGCAGTTCGTACTCCGTGTCCTCCGTGTCCTCCGTGTCCTCTTCATCTTCTCCTTCGTCGTTGTCATTATTCTCCAGATATTGCAAAAAAGCAGCCTTTCCAAACTCCAAAACGCGCGTCACAGGATCGTGAGCTCCATTTCCGTTTATGCCGTTCTCTCTTACCCTCACAAGACGGCCCAACTCAGGCTCCCAGTACCGCTTCCTGATCCACGCGACTGCCTCACGTGCACTCGTGCGAAGCACTGCAAGTCTCGGCAGATTCTCGTGTGTGCATGCGTGCCGCAGCTCCACAAATGACGTCGGCATGCCGATTTCCAGGGCAATCAAATGCAGGGCACGAGCGTACTGTGAGGTTTGTTGCGAGTCGAGAAAGCCGTTCACGAACCGAACGATGGCGGAGGCATATGCGAGGCGGCGGGACAAAGCTGTGGGCAATGACGACAAAGCCAGAGAGGGATGGTCTATGAGAAGTGCTGAGATAAGTGCTGCTGTGGACTCGATAGCAAATGGAACGTGGCCTCGGATGGCGTAGGCGTGAACGCGTGAGAGTGCCTTGCGCCATCGTACAAGTTGGCTGCCGCTTTCGTTCTCAGAATCGTCCGAGTAGAACCACAGATACAATTGCTCTAACTCCTGCAGATCGCGGTAAGGTACTGTTCGGGGGTGGCGGGACATAATTTTGTCTGCTCCTTTCCGTTCTCAGAGCAGTTTCCATTGTTTCTGTGTTGCCAGAAAGGGGTTGTAAATTTTGTCGCCACGTGCCAGCGTCGACGTCATACGTCGTTGGGACAATGTCTAGCGTCGCGGCTACGAACGGCAAATGCCAGTTCTCTCCTGACAATCTCCCTTATCGTGTGCCTATTCGCTTTCTACTGTACCAGTCTTTCTATCGTTGTCTCTGCTCTATTACGACTACTGGAATGGCTAATTCTCCTGTCCGGTCTCTCAGTCCGCGATCACGGCCGGGCGATCCTTGTGCAAGTGCTTCTCCTCAGGTCATCTTTGCCGACTATGGTCGTCCCAGCCAAGACGATGACAATAAGTCCACATCCTCGGAAGGAGACAACCGAGGTTTCGAAGTCCTAGTTGATCCGCGCCATCGCATGTCTTCCCGCCGCCGCCGCGCATCAATGGCCAACAAGAACTCTAGCACGTTCGTTTCTGGACTCAGATCGCGCGGCGGATGTCTTCTGCACACACTGCTCGACTCGGAGCGCGAAACACGACGACGCAGTATGGATCTGTTTGGCTCCAGAGGGTTTCCCGGTGAGACCGGTGGTGCGTTCGAGAGCGCGGGAGGGTATAGCCTTGGCGTTCGTCCCGCGGGAGGGGCTAGCGGGATTGGATATGAAAGCGACGTGGAGGAGGACGAAGGCGGCGGATATGTCTCGTCGGTCGAACCGCCATCGTCAATTCATGCGTTGCCGACTGCCACTCTTGGTGGGATTCCTCAATCTCGAGGCTTAGCCATTGGAAGAAGCGTGTCTCCTCCCCCGGAAATGTTCGCACGTCGTGCCTCAGTGGTCCCTGGGCCCAGAAATGGCAGCAGTCAAGACAGCTCCACTAGTCTCAAGCATCTTCCATCTACGACCGGATATTCTCGTCTTCTTACAAAAAAGGAGCTCGGAGAGATGGCATTTAGTGTGCGCGATCTGAGCAAATACCTTGGCACTCTGAAGATCAAAATGCGAGTGCGTAAGATTGTCGTCGTTACAAAAATTTGGGATCGAGAGACAATCGAGTGTACAAGCCAGTTTGTCGAGTGGCTGCTAGCTTTCCGCGAGGGCCAGAAGCAGTATACGGTTTATGTAGAGGACGTGTTGAAAGACAATGCGGTGTTCAACACAGAAAAGTTGTTGGCGGCCCATGAATCTCGCAGGGATAGACTTCGATGGTGGACCTCCGAACTTTGCAAGGAACATCCCCAGATGTTTGACGTGGTAGTCACGGTATGTACACGTATCTATTACATCGTGTACGAGATTGCGTGCTAATCTTCTTTAACAGCTCGGTGGGGATGGCACGGTACTCTATACGAGTCGTCTGTTCCAACGCATAGTACCACCAGTATTGAGCTTCAATCTTGGAAGTCTCGGCTTCTTGACGAAATTTGAATTTACACATCACGACAAGATCATGCGCAAGCTTCTCAGTGAAGGCGTCAACGTCTCGCTGCGCATGCGATTTGAGTGTACTGTGATGAAATCCCGAAAACGTGACGACGACGACGATAATGCGCGTCATATGATATTCAGGGATCTGTCCAGCGAGTTACTCGATATGGTAGAAGCTGACGTTACGCATGAGCCAGTGGGGACATACGCAATACTGAACGATCTCGTCGTCGACCGCGGTCCAAACGGCACAATGTGCACAGCCGAGCTTTACGTTGATGACGAGCACATCACGACAATAGAAGCTGACGGCGTGGTCGTCGCAACACCGACCGGGTCCACGGCATACTCGCTCTCTGCGGGTGGCTCGCTCGTCCATCCGGATATTCCCGGGATTCTTATCTCGCCAATTTGTGCACACACGCTATCCTTTAGACCACTCGTTGTTCCAGATAATGTTGTTCTTCGTATCGGCGTTCCGTACGACTCACGAGCGTCCTCGTGGTGCAGTTTTGATGGGAAAGACAGAGTTGAGTTGGACAAGGGCGATTACGTGACGATCAGCGCATCACGCTTCCCCTTCCCGATGGTTCAAAATAGGAAACTCGCAACTGACTGGTTTGAAAGCTTAAGTTCGACGCTGAACTGGAATCAGAGGAAGCACCAGAAAGCGTTTGAGGTCTAGGTGCACAATCTTTGCGTTGCCGTATGAAATCGAGATAATTCTATTTCCACCACTCTACGTAAAATCGTACACAATTACCATTCTTCCTTTCTTAATCTCTTGCTCCACGATGACCTTCTCCTCGTCGAATCCCAAAAATTTACCAACCCTTCCGTCCTCCTGTAACGACTCATCAGTTCTCACTCGCACACTCTCAGCTGGCCTGCGACTGCTGTCCTTAGTGACGCCATTCCTAGTCGAATCACCTGTGGCCTCCAAATCCCAGACACGAATCTCACCCCCAGTACGAGAGACACTCACTGCCTTGCCGCGCTCTTTGACTTCCGCGTTAGCAATTCCGGAAGTATGGCCCCACAGTCTTCTCGCGACGCCAATGGAGAGCTCTGAGGCAGTGCTGCGGACAAGATATGCAGAGAGTGTGTTGTCGGCGTGTGACGTGAGCAAGAAGGGGTGCGCGTACGATACGGACGTGGGTGGCGCCGTTGCTGATAAAGTGTGGAAGTCGAGCTGGAATCTGCGGTCGTGTCGTGATGAAGGTGGTGACATATTAACAAAAGAAGTTGCGGCGCGCAGATTCACTACCCCAAGTTCTGGATCAAGTTCAAATTCTTGCATGGCGACGGTCCATTCAGAAGAAGCAAGCGACGTATGTGTGTACGCTATTGAAGCGTACGTTCTTGCCGAGGCTGACCCCTGCGCCGGACCTTTGCGTATTGACAAAGAAGTTGGGCCAGAAACACCGTGAGCTCTCATAGATAAAATCAAGTGCGCCATGCTCTCTTCGTCACTGTCATTGTGTAAGCTCTCTTCGGATGGCGGCTGAAATTTGAATATCTCTAGGCGCTTAAGAAGGGAGAGTGTCACGACAAACGGGTCCTGGTAAACAATAGACGTGATTGGATCCTCAGGCTCGACCTCTTTAGACTTTTTACTTGGAGGAGAACGTGGTCGTTGCATGTGTCGTAGTCTGAATGCGGCGGTCGTCGTGGTATACACAGCAAACCCTCCGTGCGCAAATGCAACTAATATTGTCAATTCGAGCGTGGGTACATCACTTGTACCTTGTATATACAGTGCCGACGGTGGTCCATATTCCAGCTTAGAGTCGTTCTCGACATAATGTTTCGGCAAGCAAACAGATGCAGTCAGCATACCGCTCGAAGTCCAGCATCGCAGGCCGTACATTGCATCGGCGGTGAATATTGACCGGCCATGAAACCGGACAATTAAGTCCTGCTTTTCAGGAACGTATGGGGTCGGGGAAGTGATTGCGCATGATTTAGATGAGGATGACACGGCCGCAGCGGATGAGGTGATCTGATAAGGCGGTGGCGATGTCGGCGAAACGTCAATTGTACCGATGGAACACCGGCCCTTGTGCCAGTTATGACGGAGTCTGTAGCGCGCTTTCCACGATTGTGCATCGGCGGATAGGGGGGCGAATGGATGCAGCGATGAAGGCGTCAAACTGCCGGCTTTGGAGCTGGGGGTGGCCTGGAGTGTCTGGCGAAACCAGTCAGCCTGCAGTTCTCGCGCCCCTGCGGATGACGACGAGCTGCGCAGCATGCGTGGTCGCACAAACACGGTGTAAAACAAGTGCTTCCATATCTAACATATTCAGTAATAAAATGCGACAACGAAGCGCAATAAGGGACATACGATAGCATCGTTTGCGAGGTCGTGGAACTTCCTTGATACGTGAGCGCATGTCGCGAGGTCGGCGGAGGGGAGATACGAGAAGATGAGCAGAAGCGCTTCGTTGCTGCAGCGATCGAAAAGGGCTGATGAGGATGGCGAAGAAGCTAGTAGTATCCGCTTCGACGAACGGACCTGCGACGATTCGTCGTGCCGTACCTTCCGTTTTGGCATGGTGTGGGGTAAGTGTGTGATCACGCAAGTTGAAATTGGTATGGACTTTAATTAACCTACAATCTTCCCCATTCGAAGACGCAAAGCACCTTTTCAGCATTATTATTATATACAAGCCTTCTACAATGATCCAAGCAATAAGCACTTCTATCTGTAAATTTTTCTGGACGCCAAATGTCACCGGTCACGACCGTAACTGTTCCTGCAGCAACAACCCCCTTGAGTGTCGGTCGAATTGCTCTACAATATCCGCGATCGAAGACGCTGTTGGATCGACCTCAATGACCTTGCCGTCCTCTGTAAAGACTTAATTAGAATACCGGAACTCAATAAAAAATGAAAACAGTGGCAAAACATGTCGTCGGTGATCTTTGTTGTTGACGAGACCAGAACGAGTGGAAGAGCGCAAATACAGAAAAGGAAACTAACTGAATGTAACTGCTATGACTGGTTTATTCACAGAACTGCTGCCTAATACCTCCGTCTGCAACTTAATCGCTTGCCGTGACGACGGCGGAATAAGCGAGAGGAAAACCCGTGCGGGAACACCTGTCGGAAACGAGTTAGCTTCGTCAGCAACCGAATAATTTTAAGAAATGTACCCTTGTGCAACGGGTTGAAGCGCACGACAGCGGAAGCCATGTATTTCGTGATCATTTTTGTCTATATCGCGGTGCTGGGTGAGTAGCAAAGGATGCTCGGCTGTGTTCAATGGTTTTCGTGACAATTAGTGGAAGATAGAGTTTAAAGGTCCGACCGGTCAGATCAGGAAATTGGTGAAAAATTCTTGTTCCGTTGACTTGCCCTCAGGGCGCCCTACGACACCTCCTTATAACGTATACCTTTCTTCTATCTCTGACTGCTGGGTACTCTCCCCTCTTGTTCATTTTTACGATCTCCTGTATATCTCAAATGCTGTCACTTCGAATTGCAAAGCATGTTACTTTACCGGATATCCAAGTTTTCTCAATTCTCAGGATTATTTAGTTCAGCATTCAATGTCCACCGATGCACGGTTCGACAGATTTACAATTTATAACGGCTACTCACTCGGCGGGTACTCACAAGTGACTGACAAAAGCCATCAAGGGCGTCGAACTCAATTACCACACAATCCATTATTATAAAGAAAGACCAACAGCAACACACTCTCAAATAAGACCACTCTCTAATAAGGTACAATGTAAGAAAAAAATGGCTGAGGTGCAACATATCGCATCAAGTTGCGGCCAGGAAACAACACTCTGGACACGGACAATCACCCGCGATGAGCCGTCGCACGAGGCCATGCGCGAGGGAGCGCACAACCAAGTGACGGACATTCACATGCCGGACAGCGACCATCAGCTGCAATTGATTACCTGTGACAGCCTTGTGGATGAGGGGGCCACAAGGCAGGCAACAGGCAAACAAACACTGCTCCTATAAAAATGTGCAAGTTAATATCGGAATCAGACTGAACCTATTTATCCAACCAACAATCCAACGTAAACTGTACTCACGACTCGATCCTATTTGTACCAAACAATACAATAATAATAATCGTCAGAAGCGTGTCGACTGTGAACTTCACCACAACACCGCAAAGAAACAACGCCGGCATCCGTCGAAAATATCGGCCGTGCGCGAGGGAACGCAAGACATCGATAAATCGTCGAGAATTCCTAAGTAGCAACGATCCAAAACGTCAACATGTACACCTGTCTGGAGTAACACCAAACTTAACTAGAAATAAAATGAACGTACGGCTTAATACTTCGTGGCGACATGTTCAAATGGGCGATATCATGTCGACTGGGCGCATAACTATATCAAAGGTACCGAGATATGGAAAGGTGCTCATCAATTCGAATACTGCAAGTGTTGCGCCGGAGGGATGGCATAACACCTGAATAAACGGAGCCTAATCAACAAAAAGAAAGTCAGTCATAGTCCAACTGTGAGTATTTCAGCTGACACGATCCAAGCTTCACTCACGACTCGCTGGAAACATCCTGTCCACACTGTGGCCGTACACTCGTACTGGCTGTCACAACATATAACGCTAGGCTCGCCGGCCTCAATTCACGAGTGTCTTAAATGGGAATTCACAACAACATAATGCGAGGTAAATGGGAATTCACAACAACATAATGAGAGGCACCCGGCCTCGATTCACCAGTGTCCTAAATAGGAATATGATATAATAATATGAAATCAGTTAGGTCCACGTTAACTTCGACTGCAAGGACTTTGGACGAAATCCAATTAATGAGCGCAGTCATAAAAACGGCCACTAGTCCCCAAAACGCAAACTCAGCAATCAAACCAGCGCGTGATCGTCGAAAACACGTCCGTAGATTCATCACAGGACGCTGCCTATTGCGACCAGAAGAAGCGCCCATCTCCGCTGACATTACAGGAATACTTGCAGTCCGGCCGGTGGCCACGCTCACAGTAGCCGGGGAAAAAATCGAATGAGCCCGCACAGGCAGAGAAGCAGCAGCAGAAACACCAGGCACTAAACGAATAGGACGCACCGGTTCGGATATAGTCCGCGCAGACGCCTCATTTCTCCGGGAGTTGACAAGGGAAGTCATGCTTGATCCCCTTACACAAGCAGAAGACGAATGAGCACTGTGCAAAGGAGAACCCTTATATTCCAGGTCCCTGATAGCTGTAGCCGGCGTAACCAATCCCTGAGCAATCTTCTTCGTAGCAACCTTAGCTTGAGCACGACCGACATTCCGCAGATGGCCCGGAGACAAGGGCAAACCCGAACCACGCTTTACAGCATCGTCGAAGACAGAACCACGATTATCCAATGAAGACTTCTTAGCAATCACTGCGGCATCATGTGTGGTACGACGAGGCAAATCAGGTACTCGCTCTCTCTCTAGGTTTACAGGCGAAGCAATCTTCCTATTCAAACGGCGTATAGACGCACAATTCGCGTCCGCCGTGACCGTCGCGTTCGTCGCGACATGCGTCTGGCAATTGTCGAATCGAACAAGCGGTCCTGTTTGGACAAGACCAGACGCTGATTGCACCGAGTGTACATTTACTGCGCTAGCAGAAGACTCAGAGTTCACGGGATGCTCAGACGAAAGCTGCAAATTGGGAAAGTGAATGAAAGGATTTTGCGGCGTCCTTTTCTTTGTTGATGCAGCACGCGAACGCAATTGTCTCTGCGTCAGAGGAGGAGCAGTTGGCGCAGATCGGGCTCTCTTGCTGGACGACGCGACATCCGCGCATGACAAAGCTCTCTTCTTCAAACACGAGGACACCTGTCCAACATACTCAGAGTTCAAATCGCCATCCTGCGTTACAGACACACCGACTCCCGTAATAAAGCCCAACTCCTGGGAAACGCGACAAGGCGACGGAGACGACGGGATAGACAGCGAGACACCATCGTCGAAATCTGAATCTCTCTCATCGCATTCGAAGGTGACTGAACCACGTTCTCCGTGCACAATACAAGACTTTGAAGAAGAAGACGGCGAAGCCGACGACAGTGCCAATAAAACAGGATCTATAGCCTCCTCGCCGAACACGGAAACAACCGTCGCACAACTACTATTAAGAATGTCAGACAGTCGAGCACACCCCCTGATGATCGGGAGCTATATACATACCTTACTGAAGCAGTCACACCACCAATTTGGTTTTCTCTTTCGTCGTTCCATTTGTCAAAACCCGCCCACATATCTGCAGGCTTCCACGTAGGTGTTTGCACAGGAGTAGCATCGACGGGACAGTTAGCAAGCCTTTCGGGTGTCATGATCATCTCTGGCTCCGCGGAAACAACATCAAGGGTATCGGCTGGAGCTGGCGAGACGTACACAGCAGTTCGGTTTCTCTCAGACACCTCAGGCTTGATTCCTCGTTTAGACAGACGCGCAGCACGCGGTCGGCGATTCAAAAACCCGATCAGCCTATCAGCTGCTGTCTTTGCGGCAGGATTCCCATCCTTCATTGCCTGCTCATATGCCCGACTGACATTTCCAGAAGGCCTCAATCGTTGGTGAACAGGAGTCGGAAATTTGCGCACACGGTAGCTTTTGCTCGGAGTCGGCAAGCGAGGCCTAGAGACTATCGGCCTGTTTTCTTTTCCTGCAAAACAGCCAGCAAGCTTTTCGTCAGATTCACAGCCCGTCAACATCGGCGTCGGGGCCGTCGCCGCTGCCTGCGGTGTGTCGTCGTTGCTGGTCCTAGCAAAACTAAAAAAAAAAGTTAATATAAATAGTAAAGTAATATGTACACTTTGGATTAACACATCATACGCATCCGGAAGTGGGGTATTGCAAAATCTACTCCAAGTCTGCCCAACAAACTCTGCGAAAGACATTTCAGATTTCGGCACAGCAGACTTTTCGATTGCACGCAATATTGTTTCATCGACAAATTCCAGATCTGCCTTTTGCACGCCATTCTTAGTCTTGCTCGTTGGCAAGCTCGCACGGCCGGACAGCAACGGCGACCTGAGCTTATACAACCTGCGCAAATCGGCCGTCGAAACCTCCGCAGCGGGGTTCCTGTCCCGCAACATGCGTTCGGCAAAGTACGATGCACCGCGGTTGGGAGTTCGCACTCTGAGCGGCTTCGACACGCGTAACTTCTTGCCGGGAGTCGGCAAATTAGGCGTCAATTCCGCAGTCGTAGCCTTCTTGCTGCTGTTGGCGAGGCTCCCAGAGCACTCAGCACAGCGAGGAGAAGAACTGCAGTTCAGCACAAAATCCAAAGCCGGATCTTGCAAGCCAGGGTCGACACCAGATAAATTCATTGCAAAGTCTAGAAATCACGCGTTAATCAATATGCACCAGTGTAGCCAAGACGCGTCGCGCGACACACCGATCGCGTGACAAAGTCTCAACAAACTGAATAAACAAATATTCAAATACCGAAGGATTGACGAAGATAAAAAACACAAATTTGAGCTTGTATGCGGTCAGGATGGAAAATTGCAGTTGAGCAGCGGAAACAAAAGGAGGGAGGGAGTGGAGTGTGTTTGGGCGACGCGTCGACTTTTCATTCACACGAATTGGAAATCGCGGGAGCAAGTTCATGTGTGGTCAGAGTGAAATCGATACCCATTTATAAGGACCCATTATAACTGTGAATAAAAATTGTATTGTGGGGCTCAGGGCACCGGCACCTACAAAGAGTTTCGGACTTGATGGACGCGAGGATTAGTTAGTCCCTTTCGATAAATGGAGTCACAGACTCGGCGTATTTGGGAGAAGGCACGGCGGATTAAAGTTATGCTTTTGCCAACAAAGAGATACAAGGTACTGAGAAGGGAACGACGACAAGGATGCAATTCTTTATACGAAATAGGCAAGTCCCAAGTAATGAACGAGCCGAGCCCTGGGAAGGGCAAAAATTGTCTGGTCAAACATGATTTCCTGGCCTCCTTTCTTTTGTGTTCTCTCAATCCCACTCACTAACTAGAATCCAAGAATTCTCTGTCTTAAAATAATATCCAGCGGTGGTGCACATACTCTTAAATTTGGGAATATCTGTAGGCTACTAGTTGTCGTGATTAACTTCTCAAGTTTTTCTAATTACGACCGTGTGAACTGGGGAAAATCGTCGATTTGTCCGGAGCTGCACCCGTATACGATCAATGACAATACAATGGCATTTCCAAGGGATGAATACAATACACAGCCAATTGGCAGTGAACATTTAGTCAACCTTCATTGAGCAACCGTTCATTTAGCAAGCATTTCCGTCACAATCAGTAAGAATCAAACAACAGTATTTTGGCCACTTGCGACTAAAGTAGACCCAAATCAAAAGCTACTCCGAGATCTTCAGCGACGCCTTTCCGAAATTCTTGCCGCTTAGCAACCCGACCATTCCCTCTAGAGCATTGTCGATTCCAACCGTTATGTCCTCCTTGAAGATAAACTCACCCGATCGCAAAAATTCAGACATCTTCTCCAGGAACTCTGGGAACTCAGAGTTATGGTCTGAGATAATAAAGCCTTCGAATTTGATCCGCTTGGAAACAATCAGACCGTAATTTTTCAATCTGTATCTATCTTCCTCGGCAAGATTATATTGAGAAATAAGACCGCAAGCGATAATCCTGGCATGGTTGTTCGCAAGGGCAAATGTCGCGTCCAGAAGCTCTCCGCCAACGTTATCAAAGTAAATGTCAATCCCTTCGGGAATATGCTCCGCAATTGCCTTGTACGGGTCGGTCTCTACATTATAGTTCCACCCGTCGTCGAATTGCAACTCGTCGATTAAGTATTTCAGTTTCGCATCTGAGCCAACAGACCCTACGACACGTAATCCCTCTCTTTTTGCCAGCTGTCCCACGATCTGGCCCACGGCACCGGCGGCGGCTGAAATCAGAATTGTTTCACCCTTTTTAAATGGTCCGCCAATTCTATAAAACGAATTATATGCAGTGAACCCTGGCATGCCAAGAACTCCAATAAAGTACGTCAACGGGAAGTCATATTTGTTGTCGATCTTGCGGAACAATTGAACATCGGCTTTATCCACACTCTGATATTTTCCAAATTGGGTAGAGGGAGAGAGAATAAGGTCTCCCTCTTGAAATCCTGCCGCATCGGATGCGAGAACTCGAGATACACCAAAGTTCATGAGCGGCTTGTCCACAGCAAATCCCATTGTGTATGATTTCACGTCTGCACCGCGCATGCGCCCTCGCATGTAAGGATCAAAGGAGACATATAGAATCTCAAGGAAAAGTCCACCCTCTGGGGCGATCTTTGTAATCGTGCTCGTCTCAATAGCGAGATGTTCGGACGTAGGCTATTCATTATCACTTAGTGGCCAATCTCTCGGATAGTACAAATTACTTGAAAGAAATGTAAGCATTACCACCGTTGTTACGGGCTTCTTAAAGACGAACTGCGTATTTTGAAGAGACGACATTGTTGCGACCAAGCTACTCCGATTCAGACTATCGAGAAATGAAGAAAGAAAATGGATTGATTAAATTATATATAAATATATTGTCTCCTGAATATGTTGTAAGCAGATCGAATCGGCATGATCCCACCCCCATTCCTTCGGCAATTTGAAAGACCGAGGAAAATTCAAATCCATCATTTTACCCTTACCCACTTTAATCTCGACTCCTCACATATGATACTGTTCATTGCCAAGTGGACCTCAGTGGTATTTAGTTGGAGCATTACATCAGCAACTGGTCTCTTCTCCGCACTCTCTCCGCCTTATGTGGAAACTTACGACAAGGTACAGCAAATTGTTTGATTAGGGCGAATCTGCTCTCTGTCAGCCTCTGTTAATGCGGTGGGCAGGGCCAGACTCCCGCAGATATATGTACTGCGTGCCGAATACTCCCCATCTGTTGTCAAGCTAGTAGACACTAGGTTACACCTGAGGAATAAGTTCATATTTACTTCGCACTTGAATGATTATATCTCATAGCCTGAGTACTCTTGGGAACATTCTAGTGCGGAATGGATGAACAAGTCTCTCATCGCTAGCATCGTAAGTAGACCATCATGCTATTAGTAATAACGACTGCTATGCGCTCAATTATATTTTGAACCGAGTGCCAAACATCTTTCTAAAGTTCGGACTGCATAATAGCCTGTGGCAGAGAGAGGCTGAGCATTCAACACATACAAAACACATATTACACATGATGAGTGATTCCAATTAAATTCATGTCAACCATTTTCCTCAGGCCTTTTAGTAGTTAAAATTTAAAATTTTGGGCAAGAATCGGCAATAGTTTAGTGGCTAGAATTTCCGCCTGTCAATTGTGAATAGCAACAGCGCGCGGGGGACCGGGGTTCAATTCCCCGTTGCCGAGTTTTTTTTTTTTTTTTTTTTTTTTTTTTTATTTATTAAATAGAA
>JAKTPS010000147.1:4779-34341 GCA_030556275.1 Lipomyces sp. NRRL Y-27488 | reverse complement strand
CAGCGGCGCCGGCGCCGCGTCCGCGTCGGCGGCGGCGTCGAGCGCGGCGGCGGCGGCCATGATCGAGGCGCTCAGGCTCGACCTCGACCGCGAGCGCGCCGAGACCGAGGTCCTCAAGGTCGAGCTCGCGGACGTGCGCAAGGACGCGTACGAGCGGCACGAGCGCGAGCGCGAGATGTTTGTGCGCGAGAAGCGCGAACTCGAGATCCAGCGCGACGCGCTCAAGGACAAGGTCGCCCACCTCACGCGGCTGATCATGGCGTCGACCGCGGCCACGTCCGCGGCCTCGTCCACGTCGTCGCTGCAGTCGGCCCCGCCGTCGCTGTCCAGCACGGCCGACCTGAGCAGGCGCATGTCCATGATGGCGAGCCGGCTGACGTCCGTGCCGATGGCCACGACACTGTCGGCGGCCTCGTCGTCCTCGTCCGTGTCGTCGGCCTCGGCCGCGTCGTCGCCGCGCCTCACGGCGCTGTCGTCCACGACCACGCTCGACCCGGACACGGGCGACGAGCTCCGCGAGACGCTCTCCGACGTGGCCCGCGCGAGCCCCGCCCTGCGCCGCGCGCGCCAGCAGCAGCAACAGGCCGCCGCGCTCGCGTCCCTCGCGTCCCAGCGGCTCCACGCCCGGAGGTCGGTCGTGGCCCTGAAGGAGCGGGCCGAGAACGTGGACGCGGATGCCGTCGACGGCCACGCCCTGCGGCCCATAGACGGGTCCGTCATGAACCAGGCCGGCTGTGCCGAGGACGATCCCGCAGGCGCGCTGGCGTCGAAGGGAGCGGCCAGAGGAACTAGCCTTAGACGATAGGCAATTTCAAGACATCACGGCAACAATTATTAGTGTATCACAAGGTCAAACGGCGTAATCAGAGACAGTATATCCTTAGATTGACAGATACTTTGTATCTGTCGGCGGGCATGGGTTTTATAGCTACAGTATAGCTAAAGTATATAGTTAGTATGACAAGTGGAGGATGGATAACGACGATTTACTCGGAACCGTTTAATGAGATGGGTCGGATCTGATCGGATTAATCGATGAGAATAGAACGCAGACTATATTTGTACATAATTAGATATTCTGAACATGAAAACTTATACACAGACAAGAAGAGATGCCAGCTCGCAGCTAAATGCAGCAACGGCGACCCCGTCCAGCGAGAGAACTGCATTTGCAGCTGCACCAAGCTCCCCGCGGTGGGATGCCCACCCCGTGGCTCTTGACGAGTTACAATGAATTCGAGGCGGACGTGAAAAGAGAAGGGGGTGATGAGTTTTCTCGCGTTGTGCAGTAGTAACGCGAACACGCTCGTAGCTCGCCTCGTCGGGCATCCCTCATCAGGAGCCTCGAGATGTTCAAGAACCCGAGTACGTCATCGGGGCGAGTCGCCGTGACGCAAATATTCAGCTATATCGCAATTCCTTGATTCTATATACATCCATTCTCAGCGTATTTACACTCCGCCAACCATCCTCCCCGTTTCCCCTGCCTCCGCCCATCACGTGAAGTACTTCCACAGCGGCCGGTCCGGGCGGAACATCTTCGAGAGCTCGGCCTGGACGCCGCGGCTCTGGGCCCGGACCTTGCGGCCGACGCTCGTCCACCGCACGATGCCGAACCAGAGGAAGAACCCGGCGGCCGCGCCGTACATGTGCGCCGTGCCGCGGACTGACGTGCGCCGGTGCGGACGCTCCCGCGGCACCGGTGCGCCCTGCGTCGTGTCGGCGGCGGCGGCGGCGGTGGCGGCCTTGTCTGGCGAGGGTGAGGCAGGCGCTGGCAGGGAAGGCCGGTCCGGTCCGAAGATGCGGGCCACGTCGGTTCTGTAGCATTGCGAGCCCTGTTAGCGCGTCCTATTCACGGCCACCGTGGCGATCCAACTTACACAATGCCGACCACGGGCACAGCCAGCAGCGGCAACGGTCCCATGGCTGGAATCAATGGCAGTAGGACGTTCGGGAACATGCAGCCAGCAAACGACGCTGTACGTAGGCAGTTAGTTCTCTCCTGTCGACCGTGAAACCCAAAGAAACCGCTCGCATTGCTGAGCTCACCTAGTGCGAACACGAGCATCGTGTTTCCTGTCGCCTTGTCCACGCCCCTCACACGCTCGACCCCGGCTCCGTCAGCCGAGCCGGCGTCGGCGGCGGAACTGGCCACGGCGGCATCCTGCGCCGCGTCGTCGATCTTCTCGGCCTCGATCAGCACGCTGCGGGTGGCCAGCGCGCCGAACGTGACGACGAACACGGCGGTCATGGCGTTGCCGAACACGACCGCGAGCGTGCGCAGGGCGAAGAAGGACACGTACGAGTTGACGATCCAGTCCGGCATCGAGCTCGGCGCGAACGCGTTCGCGACGAACGCGACCGGGTTCAGCTTGACTTCGCTGCCGACGGGCCCGGCCGGCACGGTGATGGTCAGGTACTTTGCCCAAAAGTCGGGGTCGTACAGCAGGAGGCCCTGGGCGACTGTCACGACTCCGAGAAACGTGTAAGCCGCCGCCAGTCCGGTGCGAGCCGGCCCCGACGACGCCTTCTCTCCAGAAGCCGCGTCGCCGGCCTGGAGACTTGCCCCGCTGCCGCCGCCGTCTCCGCCGTCTCCTGGTCCTGCTCCTGCTTGTGCACCGTCACCTTTCGTCTCGGCAAGCTGCTCGGGCTCAACAGTGCTGTGACTGTGTGTTTTTGCTTTGCTGTCTTCAATTTCCTTCAGGAGGTCGTCGATTTCATTTTTGTTAAGCCCCTCGTCGTCCTTGATGCCGTCGACCTTGATGCCGTCGGCCTTCGGCGCCGCCTTCTGCCGGCGGAACTCGCTCGTCAATTTCGCCGCCGGCGCCGCGGCCGCTGCCGGCTTTTGCTTCTTGCCCGGCCGCTTCGAGTACGCGCGGCCGTGCTGGCCGTGTAGTACGAGTGCCGCCAGGAACGCCGACGGCGGCACGACTGCTGGACCAGCGGTCCCGCCGAGCACGCTGCCGACGCAGCGCGGCTGCGCGCGCGCGAGCAGCAGCGCTGTCGCGGATGAGGCCAGACGCCGGACGATCATTGTTCGGTTCTATAATCAAAAGGCGTGCTATCGTTCTGCTTTAACGAACAGGTCAGGCCGGTGGGAGTTTTTCGCGTGTGCAGTGCGGCGCGGGTCTAAAGTCAATTGAATTTCGCGGTTTTTCGCAGTTCGCCCGACGAAAATGCGCCGGCTCGACAAGAGTATCTCGACAGATTCGTGCTTACGCGGTCGCATATTTGTGCCACAGCCGACGCGAATACCCACCGGGACTGGCCGAACCCTCTCTCAGACATATACTCCGGCGAGCGCCGGACAGATCCGGCCAGATCCGGCCAGGACGGTCTCGAAGCAGCACAGCGTGATCCCAATCCTCGGCTCCAGCGTCAACGTCTATTTCCCCGAAATGCTCTATGCTTATTTACAACCAAAATACATATTGACAGAAAAGAAAAAAAGACGAAGAAAATATAGCGCAAAATCTTGTGCTACTCAGGTCAGCGTTCGCATGACGGCCTCAAACATCGCGAGCGCGGCGGCGTTTGCGGGGAAGGCACTGCAGCACAAGTCCACTAGGTTAGTCGACTGAAACTCAAACAAGGCACGCGTACGAGGACATAAAAGGTCAGTCTTACCGGATAGAACTAGGGACGAATCCCCGGAAGAAGCCCTTGTAGCCGCGCTCGGCGTGCACGTGTCTGGCAGCGTCGATCCACCGGCGGAACTTGGGGTCCGTGACGGAGTCGGTCATGATGGTCTGCTTGACAACGTCGGACGGGTACGCGAGCGTCCAGAAGATCTGCGCGCTCAGGCCGCCGGCCCAGAAGTTGATCGCGGCCGTGCTGAGGCCGGTGTTGGCCTTGGCCCACCGTGTCATGATGTCGTACGAGCCCCAGAGGAAGAAGAAGTACGAGCGGAAGAGCATCGTGCTGAAGAGGCCGCGGTAGAGGCCGCGGATGCCGTTCTGGCGCACGAGCGAGACGGCGCAGTGGATCGGGCCCGTGTAGACCTTCGTCGCGGCGTCGTACTGCACTTGCAGGCGAGCCTATGCGACGGATAGGGCCGGTCAGTCCACAATTGCGCCAAACTATGAATGTTTGCAATCGCCGGTTCAACAGAGCTCAAAATCATACCTTGACCTGCTCAATTGGAGCAGCCACAAAGCTGACCGTCCAGCCAGCGAAAACGCCGGCAATTGCGTGGCCAATCGGCGGCAGGTGCTCCCACTCAGTAAAGACATGGTGCTTCATCAGGAGCCGGTAATTGTGTAGAGACCCTAGCTGGCTGACATCAACACCGAGTCGTTAGTATACGAGGAACAGGCGACCAGCACACTGGCATTACAGCGGGAACCTACACAGAGTCCATGGCCATCCAGCCCAGCAGCGGCGGAGTCGCGCCTTTGTACAAGGCTCTGAACCCCTCCTTTTTGGTTGTTTGCAGAAAGCAGTCCCATGGTCCGGCGAACTGGTTTGCTGGCGCGGTCTGGAGGCGGACCTTGATCGTGTCGAATCTATTGCATTCCTGCGGTTAGATAAGATTCGTCTCCCCACCACCCCCGGCATTCTCGCAATTGAGGTCGTCCGCGGCAGTACGTACGGGTGTCCGACAAAGAGCTTAGTGACGCCGGAGAATATGCCGGCGACGAAGCCGGCGTAACGGTTCTGCGGGGTCGCGGGCTGCAGCGGAGGCGGGAGCGGGATCTCCTTCGGCAGGGCCTGTTCTGAACTCGACGACATTGTGCTACCGGCAATGCTGGACGTGCCCGGCGCTAATGCTGCAAATCAGAGCTGTCGTGGTCGTGCTCTGTGGGCCCTATCTCTCCGAGAGTAATAGAATGGACTGCCCCGCTTCGAGTAGTAGTATGATACATGAGTACCATACATAGCCTTCCGTGTTCTAGCTTTATTACAGGTACGAAGTGGTAGTCAAACTTTATTATGAGTCCGGGGGGAATTTTACCACAGCGCCATTTGGTATATTGCGCGGTTGCAACAGGCATTGTTTTAAGACGGTGAAAATATTAAGACGGTGAAAATAAAAAACTACGTCGCAGTAGGATGTACGATGTCCTTCTAGTATTAAATGTACATAATCATACAAAACTTTTTGAAACCCGTAAAACCCAAGAACCCTGATACCTAACGGACACGAGCAATAAAAATGAACCGCACATTTAAGCCATGGTCGTCAGGATGTCGGAGTCACCGGCGTCGATGATGGCGAGGACACCGACACGGAAGAGCTTACCGACGGCGGTGCCGAGCTCGTTGTTGCCGCCGGAGAAGTGGTGGACGTTGATCTTGGAGAGCATGGCGTAGTACTCAAGCTCGGACGAACGCAGGGGCGGGGTGTTGCCGGCGATGATGACGAGCTTGGCCTTGCCGGTGCGGATGGCCTTCAAGGTCGACTTGTAGCCGAGAGTGTACTTGCCGGACTTGACCACTGAAAGCGAGCATGAGAGTATTAGTACGTGGAAGAACACACGGAGAGGTGACGAATGAGCACGAGACGAACGTACCGAGGGCAAGGCGGGAGTTGATAGATTCCTGGGATTTCTTGGACTTAGGGGCCTTTTCATATCCACATTAGCACTGAGAACGGTCGACCATGAAATGGAATCCAGTCGCATGGGGTGTGTGCCGGGGAGTCGGGAATCGTCTCACGAGAGCACGACCGTCGAGCCCGACAGCACCAGCATGCGACCGCCAGACAGAAGAATACTGACCATCGCTGCACTTTTTTGGTTGTGTTGGAATAAAGTACTCCGGCCTGTATGGGATTGTAGATTGTGTGGTTTGGAGGGAGTGGGAGATGCTGAACGGTGAGTGCCGGACTAGGCAGCTCGACGGTGGTGGAGGGTGCGTGACTGCGGATTGCGTGTTGTGGGTGCCGTGTCACGGGTCACGGGGACAAAGACAGGGCATAGCCCTAACTGGGGGGACGTGGTCAGGGTCAGGGTCAGGGCGGCGGTGCCAGTCAGGGGTTTGTGCCCAGTGCCCAGGCTGCAGCCGAGCAGCTCGGCTCGGAGGAGAGCCGGGCCTTGGCCAGCGTCACGGGAAAGTCACGGGAAAGTCACGGGCGCCCGCGAGCTGCCGTTTTCGGCTTTCGAATGTGCCCGAATTAGACACACGCCGCACGGGGCGCGGCCCGTTCGTTCTTGTTTCGAACAATCCGCGAGCCTAAAAACGCGCACAGAAAAAAGAAAAACTCTGGGCCAAAAATAAAACTATAGACGAAGATGCAAGCGAAGTTCGAGTTCGACAGCGGCGATTTCCACCACGTCTGACTCGAGAGGCTGATCTTTTCGTGTTTCTTGTGTTTCTTATTTCTTTCGTTTGTTCGTTCGTTCTTTCGTTCGCTTTCCTCGACGCTGTTCTTTTTCCTGCGCTCGCTGCTATAAGAACCGCAGGACAGAATCCCCAACGCGTGTCTGGTAGAACAGCGCGTTTCGGCCGCTGCCCCTTGCGTGTATCATCGGCCTCTCCTCACCTTCACACATCGCTGTGGGCCCGCTCTTTCCCGCCCGCCCGCCGTTCTCCTCCACTGCTCCTCCCGGTCCTCGTCCTCCTCGTCATCCTCCTCCGTCGCGTGTCGAACGAAAAAAAAAATGCGCCAGCCGTCCGTTGTCGCGTCCGCCGTCGCGTGTCTGCTCGCGTTCGCGCGCGTCGCCCGCGCCGACGACACCATCAGCGTCGACACCTACTACACATGCGACGCCGGCAACGCGACCGTCATCGTGAGCGATTTCGGCGTGTCCTACTCAAAGTCGACCCACAACATCACGTTTGACTTCCAGGGCACCTCGACCGAAGAACAAAACGTCAAGGGTACGCTCTCTTTTCTTTCTTTCTAATCCTCCCTCAATCTCCGCATAGCCGCTGAATCTGTCTTCTCACAACTTCACTCTCTCTTTAGCGACCATCTCCGTGACTGCCTACGGACGAGACCTCTTCGACTACACGTTTGACCCCTGTGAATACGACATCGCGCAGCTCTGCCCCGTCCCAGCCGGCACGTTCACGGCCCACGGCGAGGTCGAGATCCCCAGCGAGTATGTCGACGACATCCCCGGCATCGCCTTCTCCATCCCCGATCTCGACGGCACCGCCAAGCTTGTCCTCGAAAACACCGACAACGGTGAGATTGCCGCCTGCTTCGACTCCACAATCACAAACGGCAAGACCACAAAGCTCAACTCGGTCACGTACGCGTCCGCCGCCATCGCCGCCGGCGCGCTTCTCCTGTCCGGCATCTCGCTTGTCTCAAACGCCGCCGCTGTCGGAGCCGTCGGCGCGTCCACGGTCTCACCCGGCTTCACCGATGTCATCGGCTGGACCCAGACCATGGCAACGTCCGGCATGATGTCGCTCAACTATCCGAGTGTTTATGCGTCGTACTCGCGCAACTTTGGCTGGTCCACGGCCATGATCCCCTGGTCCGGCATGCAGATGGCCATCGACACCATGCGCGGCAACACCGGCGGCAACCTGACCCTCAGTTCGTGGGAGGTGCTTCAGTCCGCCACGATAGTCAACCTTGGGACGGGCGCATACCTTCTCGTCAACAAGTCGTCCACGACCTCGAGCTCGAGCGCCAGGCTGGCCCGACGCTTCACCCTGGACGGCATCGACTTTTCCCAGGACTCGTCCACGTCCGGCGAAAGCTCCAGCTTGGAGGTGCTCACGAAGGTCCAGGGCATCGGCCGCTATGTCAGCCATCTCCTGATTCCCAACGCCAACACGTTCATGACCGTCCTGCTCTTTTTCGCCATCATCATTGCCTCCGTCATCTGCGGCATGCTTGCCTTCAGGCTCATTGTCGAGATCTGGCACAACACGGGCAAGCTCCCCCGCAAGCTCGAGACCTTCCGCAAGCGGTACCTGGCGCTCATGACCGTCACCGTCATCCGCATCATTATCGTACTTTACGGCACCTGGGCCCTTTACTGTCTCTACCAATTCAAGCTCGGCGACTCGTGGGCGTCGCTTGTCTTGGCCGCCGTGACCCTCGGTATCTTCACCGGCGTCCTCGTCGGCTTCACGTTTCGAATTTTTATCGTCGCCCGCCGCGCCGCGAAGAGTCCTGGCGGCATCGAGGAGCTCTACCAGCACAAGCCGTGGATCCAGTGGTACGGCCTGTTCTACGGCCAGTTCAAGACAAAGTTCTGGTGGTTCTTTGTCGTCATGTTGGGCGCGTCGTTTAGTCGCAGTGCCTTCATCGCGCTTGCGGACGGCCATGGCATGGTCCAGGTCATTGGCCAGCTGGTCGTCGAGGTCTTGCTCTTCCTTGCCATTGTCGCCATCCGGCCGTTCAACAGGCGCTCGGGCAACGTCATCAACGCCATCATCGCCGCCGTCAGAGTGGCTTCGTTGGTATGCGTGCTTGTCTTTGTCGAGGAGCTCGGCATCGCCGCCGAGACCAGCACGATCGTCGGCATCGTCCTGATTGTCCTGCAGGCCGTCCTCACGATCCTGCTCGTCATCCTCATGATCATTGAGGCGCTCATGGCCCTCTTCCGCAAGAACCCGCGCCGGAAGGCGGCCGAGCAGGACGCCGTGGACGAGACCGAGCTGCGCGACTTTGACGACTACAAGGCGCCCGTCATCACCGCCGAGCTCTCACCGCTGACTTGCCAGCCGACGGACTCGGTCGCGCTCGGCGTCGCCGTCTCCGAGTCCGCGCCGCTGGTCCCGCACAGCCGGCCGCGCAGCCCGGCCGCGTCGTCGTCATCGCCGCTGTCGACGCCGGCCGCGGCCCACCGCCGCAACCCGTGGGATGACGAGCTCGGCGCCGCGGCAGGCGAGAACGTCCCGCTGACCGGACCGGCGGCCGCGTCGAGCGACGCGGACGCCGGCAGTCGGGAGACCGACTCGGACTGGAGACGGGGCGGCCTTCAGCAGGACGCGAACGGCCGGCCGCTGTTCTAAGGACATATCATATCTTCGTTTTTTTGATTAGTTGGTTTGGTTTCTGGTTTTTGTTATTTTGCTTTTTTAGGTACAGGGACATATGACGGAAATGACATTGCATGTAATTGTTTTGGCCCTTCTCGTATGCGGCATTTGGCTAGTTTTCTTTCCTCCGGTTTTTAGCAATAACGAATTTTTGGTCATGAATCATATATTTTTTTTTTGCGATATCACTCACTGCATTTTGTTTTTGTCTACAGGACGCGTTTCTGTGCATGTTTTACAGAGCGAAGAAAATAAAGTAAAAGTACATATTTCAAACAAGGAACTATACAGACGAAGATTTGCAATGCTATGATACAATTTCCCGGCCCATTATCCCAATCCCTCGTGTCCGATTCCTACCGCAATAACTAACAGCCCTAATCAAACAAAGCCACCGCTCGCAGATACAAAGTCATATCCAAAAAGGAAAATATACAGGCAAAAAGAAAGAATAAAAATTGTTTGCTTACTCATAAAATCATGTAGCGATTGAGTTGATATCTCATAAGACTCCCATTCCCAGGCAAGCGGAGACGGACCTCCGCCACACCTAACAAGAAAAAAAAAAGATGTGAAGACGACAGCTGCGAATGCCTGCCTGCTTACAGCAGCAGCAAGATCGAGCCGGCGGCGACGAGGCCGGCGATGGCGGGGATGCCGTGGGCCATGTGAGCCTTCGCGGCGGCGCCGGTGAACGTCGGCAGGGCCGGCGCGGTCGTCGTGGTCGTCGCGTTTGTGCCGTTGTGGCTGCCGGTCGGCAGCGGCGCGGCTGGCAAGGTCGCAAACACCGTGCTGGTCTTGAAGCTCGTCGAGTTTGAGAACGCGGCGGACTGGGTGAGTGTTTGGTAGATGAAGACGGTGGACGTGGACGTGGCTGAGGCCGACAACGACGACGACGACGACGGCGGCGACGGCGTGGAAACTGAAGAGGACGAGGACGAGAATGTGGACGAAATCAAGGTCGAGGTCGAGGATGGGCTAAGCGTCGAGTAGATAAAGACGGTCGAGGTGGATGTGGGAGTGGCACTTGGCGACGACGACGACGACGACGACGACGACGTGGACGAGACCAACGACGACGATACAGGAGCCATCTCGGGTTCGACGCTGGCCGACGTGAGCGTGACGAGCTCGGTCACGGTCGTCGACGTGGTCGAGCTCGACGTGCTCGTGATCGTGATGGTCGAGTAGATGGTAAGGTGCTCGGTCTCGGCAACGCTCTGCGCGGCGACCGAGGCGAAAAGGCCAAATAAAGTAGCGATGAGGACGTAGAACTGCATTTTGAAATTTGGTTTGGTTGTATTTAAAATATCGAAGATTCTTGGACGAAGTTGTTATAAACGAAGACAAGTTCCGAGAGACACTTCTAGACGTCAGTAAGCCAGATCACCTCCGCAAACACGAAATAAGAAACCACATACAGTTAAACAAAAGAGAGAGACGGCGGTGTGTTGCACAAAGTAAATGAACGGCGGTTGACGATAAAAGAGTGTGACTGGACAGCTGGAAGGCTGGAAAAGCAAAATCAAATAAACAAACAAGAAAACGAGTGTGTGTTGCGCAGCGCTGCAGTGAAGGGACAGATCAGAAAAGAAACAAGAGAAAAAAAGGAAAAGCCAGGGAAGACCGATTCCTTATGAGCAAAGAGGAAAAAAAGGGTGCTCGTGGAACACCGGCCCGCAGAAAACTGACGACAAGCTTGGTTGGCCTCGCTGGAACTTTTCGTTACACAAAAAAGTAAACAACCACAAGAGGCTTAGCCGGGGGTCCGCCATGCAGGAAATCTAATTAGATTTCCTAATAAAGCTTAGCCTCCTTATAAACTCTCAGTGACATGGCCACGCTACGCCAGAAGAGGCAGTCGGCCGATGAACTGAGTTCGCGAACTTTCTGGATCCCTATTTTCCGCCGCGCAAAGCCGAAAACATCGCAACACATGTGCAGTTGAAGCATCAACTTTGGTAATATGGCGTCATGGCAAGATGACCCTAATCTATAAATGGCAATAAGTACACAGGTTACCCCACGGCACGTGACTCTTTCTAAGGCCTTTCTTGTTGCTCGGAAGCTAGTTGAACGCCGACTAAATCAGTAAAAAGTCCATTCACAATTAAAAGCTCTTTAATGTGGCCAGGAAATACAAAATCAGAATAGAGCAGACATAAAGGCAGGAGAGGTACGCGCAGACAAAGCAAGATTGAAGCGGTGGGGGCGCACGGCTATATCACCACAAAACCCTTTCTGATTGTTTCTCACTGCATCGTGATCATCAGTAGAGTGAGAAAACGCGAGCTGGACTGATTGCAGGTTGCGGATTGTCAGCCTTGGAACGTCGTAAAAATGATGGCCCAGGCGTCTCTAATCATAACTGTATGTGTGTACTTTTCCTAATTATTGGTGCGGTGCCGATAAACCGGTTACATCTTATCGCACTTCTTTGCCTTCATTTCTGTGAATTCAGCCAATTCCAATAATTCGATCGTTCTTGTGTCAATGTTCTTGCGTTAATGCTAATGAGCAGTCTACCGTCTTTGGCGAACGCAGTTGATGTGAGCACAGAACTATTTGGGTATCCAAAAACGAGATCAAGAGACAGCTTCAGGGGCAGCAGAAGTTGCGACGAACCGCAGCGGCCTCCTCTCGACATGAGGTGTCTATCTTGCTTGTCTTTGTAGTTGTGCGTCTTCATCCATTGGCATCTGTACGGTCATGGGCGGTCCCCCAGAATGTCAAGATTGGTCGATTGATATCTTCCATGACCACAACAGGGTCAATTCTCAATAAAAAATCAAACTGCACAATGCATGTACCTAGAATAGTTGACAGTCTAGTCAGTAGTCTGAAATGAGTTTTTGAGAACATTTGGAATAAGGCAAGCTGTAGAATTGCTAGAATCTCGGGGATCATGCAATCTGCACATTACTTCAACAATGTCTGCATACGGCAGACGCCGTCAAATAGCACATGCTCGCCAAGTCGCACATGCTCGCAGTGTCCTTTTATGGTAACAGCAAGTCAGAAGGTGGATAACTAGCAGGAAAGTGAAAATAATGTCAGTACCTGGGGAGCGCATATGGTTGGATAGCGAAACTGCGTCCAATCGACATCGCGAGTGACAACAATTCGCATGCGCTGTTAACGAAGGCAGTCGCAGGTACGACCGGACTACCCAAGGTCGGCTCATCGGCGGTCGTGCTGCGATTGAATAAGAAAAATCAAGAAACAGAAGAAAATAAGTCGGGCCAGATTGGACGGAGAATAAGCGCTGCATCCGCGTGAGTTAGGGTTTTGAGATTGAATTATTTTGTTTTTGGCGAACAAATATCCCACAACTTATATTCATAGTACAGGATGTCGTCGTATATGTATTACAAATTCCGGTCGCAGAAGGATCAAAAACGAATCACTTTCGACGGCACCGGCATATCCGTATTCGACTTGAAGCGAGAAATCATCCTGGTCAACAAGCTCGGCGACGGCACCGACTTCGATCTGCACATCTACAATGCCGACACGAACGAGGGTATGTGCGACCGCTATGCGGCGAAGTTGTTTGATTGGTCAGAAAAAAATGGACTAAGCAGTGCCCGTGTAGAGTACGAAGACGACGCGGAGATTCTACGGCGGTCCTCATCGGTGATCGTACGACGACGCCCGCCGTCGCGGCCCGGTCGCGGCACTGCAGCCCGGTACGCAAGCGCCAGAGCGGCACCTATGCTGAGTGCCCGCCAGGTGGCCGCCCCCAGTGCGGGTTTTGCCGGCCGCAAGCCCGGCCAAACCGGCGCCGGCGATGTGCCGTCACGGAAGCCCGTGCAGTACCTGCCGGCGGCGGTGCCGGCCAAGAGGAGTGGCGACGGGTCAACGGAGGACGACATGATCAGTGCGATGTTCGAGGCTCAGTCGGAGAGCTGGTCGAACATCCAGGAATCGATGGCCAAGTAAGAAAGCTCGAGTTCATTCGTGCGGTGCGTTTGCCAGCCGAAATGTGCTTTACTGACATCTCGCCACAGTGCCACTCCCGTGTACGGAAGGTCAAGCAATCCACGGCAAAAGCCTGCTCCCGATTATCCTCCTCCTGCCTCTTATGTTTGCCATCGGTGTGGAAAGAAAGGTACTGTTCTCGCGAGCCAAGACTGACACTCGTCGTCCTTCCATGGCAATGCTAACTCTCTACATTCTCTGGATTAGGCCACTGGATCCAAGCTTGTCCCACAAACAGCGACCCTAATTTCGAACATCGCCGCGTGAAGCGCACGACCGGTATCCCGAAGTCGTTCTTGAAGACGGTCTCGAAGGACGAGTTGACGGCGCTCGAGAACAGCGGCCGCAGCGCGAGCGACCACCTGCGCATGAACGAAAACGGCGAGTACGTCCTCGTGCAGCCGGACTCGGCCGCCTGGCAGTCTTATCTCCAGAAGCAGTCCGCGGACGGCGAGTACCAGCCCGGCGAAGACAGCGAAAACAGCGAGGGCGATCACAGGCGGAAGAAAGTGAGACGAAGCAACGCGGAGATCCAGGGACGCGGATAGTCAGCATTGCTCTTGTTTTTATTTTCACTTTTAGCAATTTGTGTCACTGGGAATGGAGTATAGGCGTCCTGACTGATTTTTTTGATAAAGAGTTTTTGCGTTTGTCTATGTAGTGAGGGTTTCTTCCCCGTATTGCGTAGTATTGCGAACAGATTGAAACAAAAATTTCAGGAAATCCATGACCTTTCTCAACTGCGACATGCCAAATCAATCTTGTCCTTTTTTTGGTAGCTAAATTAGTGATCTCACATTGTTTAAGCGTCAGTTCTGCGATGAGTAGTTTGAAAGCCTTGGCCCTTCTTACATGATTACTTCATGGGGTGTGAAAAGACGTGAATGCGCCGGAGCAATACGCAGCTTGGCTCAATCTTTTGCTCTCTAATCTTTCGAGAAGCATATAGCTTATGGAGAGGGCTCAAGAGCGAGAAGGGATGAGGAAGAAGGTACTCTATCTCTGCGACTGAGTTCCAGGGGTAGGTAGGAGGTCTAACTAAATTTATTTTGCAAACTCACATACTTTTTGCGGCACTCAGCAAGTCTGGGCTACGCACTGAAGTCGTCACCGTGTAGAGGGCATGAGGTTTTTTTTTTTGACAATATTGTATTTCTTCCAAAATTGGGCAAGGGTCAGCTTGACGCTGCATTTGGTATTGTCCAAAAGAACCAGCGTGACCAGATAAACTTGGAATGCCGAAGCGAATCGACTAGGAAAGCGCCCTGTTCGGTACTGTCTCAGATAGCAGAATGCTGTACGCCTGAGTAGAGATAATTTTCTTAAAGCCCTTCTGGATGCGATGTTACCCCACAAATTTGCGGATTAATTCAGACTTTCAGTACGCTTTGGCGCACCCATTGACCACATCCAGAGACAAGCAAAATCGCACAGATGTCCAGTCACATGCCATGATGACGTTAAACGGATCAAGCTATTGACCTCTTCTCCCCTTTGTCACATGCACTGTACCGTCATCACTATTGTCATAGAGGTATCTAGGTGATAGCTGCTGCGTACAACATGACTCGGTGCAATCCGCGTAAGCAGCTTCAATAGCAGAGTACGCGCTGATGAACCTGACCAAATTATAAGGCCATCATGTTCACCTTTGACAATGACCAGTTTGCAGCCCGCTCATTCAGGCGCCACATTAATTTGAAATGTCAGAGAGTCCAGGCGCATCTAAACTACTTTTGCGTCAGGTAGAGACCCATCAACTGACGCGTCATGTTAGCACTCCATCCACCAGGCCCAGTTTTCCTCGCCCTGCGACGAAGCGGCTGACAAAACATTGGCGCGGATCGAGCTCCGAGCCGCAGAATACGGAGACTGCCGCTCTGCGCGATTACTGTAGGACAGAAGGGGCTAGAATAGCGAATCAAATCGGTGGTGTGGACAAGTACATCGGCGATCCTTGCCCTGTAAGGCTTCGTGACTAGGACAACGGCGAACTTCCGACGGGCCAAATATGCCCGCAAAACGGCGACGGTAAAGTTGCAAAGCTATATGTCAAGCCTCCAGGAGGGTCATCGCGCATCGCGCCATGACCGCCCAAATGACAGCAACAAGCGGGTTTAACTACTATGACGGACTGCGGTCGACGGACAAACGCCAAAAAATTTACGGACTACTCTCATCGGTTGTGCCGCACGAAAAAATGCTGCCGCTCCGTCAGCATCGGTCTCCCACTATCCTCTCGCCTTGTGCTCGCGTAGCTGCGCGCTTTTCTCTCGTGCGCGCGAAATGGACTGTCGGGGCTTTATGGATCGGTCTTTTCGAATTGCCGAAACACTCAGCAGTGGCTTTGTGTGGTAAAGTGGGTCTGGGTCTGGCTAGCTATTTTCGCTATACTGATTAAGTTTCGACTCTCCCGGTGAGACAAAAGCCAGCATCATCTCTCTGTAAGCGACATATGACAACGCGTATGGCAAGCGCAGGAGACTTTATTCAGTTATCTAGAAGCTAGGAGATCCTGTAGCTTTGTGCCGCAAGCGCGTCAGGCTGCTAGGTTGCTGCCGTTAGTATGCCTTGCATTTACAAAACTATTCCTCGGCTGAGGAATACAGTGCAGTAAATCGAAATTAAGCGGGGACAAGCCGAGATCAAATACTTCCCCATAATGAGCATGCGCTGCAATTTGTAATTGCCAAAATGATTATGACACACTACCGGCATGAAAACCAGCCAGATTGGAATCGACAAAAGCCATGATAAATGGCCTTAGGCTTGCGACCACGCCCAGCTAGCTCAACTCAACTCCTTCTACCATGTCGCCCACCAGCAAATATCGCTTGAATCACTATGACGATAAAGGTCAACAGAGAAACCATAATCGTGAACGCGATCGCGACGGTTGATGCTGACGTATGCTCGTATCGTGAATCGATCAAATGAGAAAGCCATCCACTATAGACTGAAAGGTCTACTAGACTGCCCGTTTGCGATGTCGTTCGGATCCGTGAAACAAAGCCCTTGAGTAAAAGCCAACCTCAAGACAGCCGGGTTCGATGTAATACAAACACGACGAGATCTGGGCCGCTCCATCAGGCAGAACTACCAGCGAATAAAGAAACAGGCATGGCCATTAGTTTACACGGAACACGTGGCGCACGGAAATGTCGCAAGTGAGTGCTAGACTCATGACGATGGAGGCGAAGAAGGAGCGGCTGTTCCGTTTCCAACCGGACGTGAACTATCAGAGGCATAACCCTCATCCTCTGTACCGACCCCAGCGGTCGTAGCCGAATAAGTCGTCGTGGTCGGCAGAGAGTGGCTCATTGTTGTGATGGTGGTGGAACCAGGGGCATTCGTGGCGGAACATGACGCGGCACCGAACTGTTGATAGGAGTGCGAGTACCCGCATGAACAGACGTACGAGTATGAGCTGCTTGCAGAGTGCGTCGTGCCATGGGTGGCAGGGGTGCCAGGATTAGGGTGGGATGGTGTGGTGGAGGAGGAAGACGAAGACGAAGACGAAGACGAAGACGAAGACGAAGACGAGGACGAAGCCGGCGGCGGAGACGGAGGCGCTCCGGATCCAGACGGCATCGTGCGAGGAATGGCCGATTTGTTAACCATCGGGGGAGGACAGGAGGGAGGAGGAAGTACCGAGCATTTAAGGAGCACAGAGGCCAGCCTGACGGAGAGTAGAGGGGCACCCTCGAGCCATTAAGCGCAACATTTTCTCTTAGGAGGCTTTCCAGAACACGAGGTCAGGTCTCACATGAAGCGCAGCCAAACGCAGGCCCGTATGCTCTGTCGCTTTGTATATAAGATTTGTCTTAACGGCACAGAGAGTTTCGCTAGAGCTGTGGGGCGGGTACCAACGAGAACAACAGTGGGACGTGTCAGCCATCGGCGCTTTCCAAAGGTTTTGAGTTTTGGTCCTCACTGCTTATAACCTACAGAATGCGCTGCTCATCGCATCATTGTGCCCCTCCTGACGCCAGAATTTCTTAAGCTGGCCCATTTTTGACAAAATACTTTTGTTAAAAAGTACACTAGGCTTACGTTTGCTTATTTTTTTTGTATGACAAGGTACATAAACTCAAAGCTAACCACAACTCTCATCAGAAAGTCCCTCTGCCGTATCATAATTAAAGTTCCAGGCTATCACATTAAACTTTATCATATCCCGGAGCTTATCTCTCATTTCGTGGGGGCGCATTCCACAGTTAAACAGGACAACATATCCTTTTTCGTTGAATGTAATCGAGAGTCATTGAGAAAAATACGTTCATTTCATTTCATTAAAACTTTTCTTTGCTTTTGAATTACAGGGCACTATGTGACTGTACATGCTGTGTTGGAAGGTGAGGGTATCCTAAAACACTACTAATATTTGTCCCAACAAATATGGTACCACCCTGTCGTCGACCAACTCTGTACTTCTTTCCCACCGCCATTCAAGACAAAAGCCGTCCATCTGATTCATCTGGCGCGATTTTATTTTATAAACTTTCCGTGCAATACCAAATTTCATTTTACCGTGTCGGATGGGTTTCTCCGATATTGGTGGAAATTCCGACGGGCCAGAATGTTTAGAGCGCTTGGCCGTTTCTGGACGTCCTCCGCCAACTTACTTGCCCTAAAGAATCTGTTTCGTCAAGCGCTTGTAATGTGGCAAGAACATATTACGCTGGCATATATTCTCTCCGGCGAACAGACCAACAAGAAGTCTAGGAGGCACGCCTTGAACTTATTTCGCGAAATCCACTGCGGCTCAGAATGAAGAGCGCATTTTAATTTCCACACTAGTGCTCGAGAACCTACCAATTTATTAGCCGAATCCACCTATACCTTCCCAACACGGGTCGTGCTGTCATATATTCCGTGCGATCTGCTCGACGGTCTCAAAGCGGCACCACCTGCCTGCTCTCCTTCGCCTCACGGCGAGGCTGACTTCAAAGATCTGCAGCATTTAGCACACTACATGAAAGCGACTCTGCTTACTAACTTATAACCAGTCTTAGCGTACATGGAGGCATGCTTCGGCAATACAGCCAGAGAACTCGTAGCCTCGATGAAGTGCTTGAGTGAGTTAATTGATAGTACTTCTCGCATCGTGACCCTTTGATTTCAGAAGAAAAATAATTTCCATGCCGTCAACCATGCGAGACATCCAGGCTTGTACTCTTGAGTTCCAATAATCTGGGCCGATTATGTTGTGACATGATTTGTGAGTAAAAAGGGTGATCGACATGCTACGGAAATAACATGAGCGAAAAAAAGTCTTTCACAATTATAGCACAGCAGAACACATATTTGCAACCTCCAAATCTCCTACTGGCATACTCTTCTGATAGCCTGCCCTCTCCTCGTTGCCTCATAGATCTCCACGGTACTCGAATCGAGAGGTTGATCTTGCCCTGGAGTTATCGTACACCCGTGAAAGCGGCATATCTGCCATCAAGCAGACCATGAATTCCAGTAACGACTTATACCAACCAAGTCAGGGTGAGCTTCAAATGTACTTGTTCTTGCCGATATCATCTTTCATATCCTATAGTTGCATTCTTTTGTACGTTCACCAGGATTCAATGTGTGGACGTGCGGTTGCAAAAAGCGTCAGAAGACCATGGCTTCAGCCACAACCAAACCTTTGGCAGATGGAACCGGAATGCAAATAACAGACTAAAATTGAGGACGGCCGTTGGAGACATTGAATTAAAGAAATCAAGATGCAGAAGAGGACTTCTGCGTGAATTCTCAAACTCTCCGGTAAAATCTCAGTCGCCAGCTCGCACACCGTGGACATTAATAAAGCAATCGGACAGAAAACATTCTGTCAGAACACAAATAATCACTTGCCAATTGCTCGACCCAGATGCAACACTTCATATGGACAGCTCCGTAACCAGTTCGGGGCGATTCGGTTCTTCCGACAAGCATTGACCTGGAAGCTGATACTTTTCTGTTACCTGACTGATGCCTGTCTCTTTTGATTAAATTGCTCTTATGTAATTCTCGACTTCGATCGCGCATCATACGACGAACAAATGAATGAATCGAGAAAGAAGTGACGCAGAGTTATTCATGCCGATAGTCCGCCGATCCAATATCGTTGCCTCGTGCGTGCAAAACGAAGACCCTAGTTATTTACGCAACATGTGCTTACTCGCAACCAACACCCGCCTGATGGAATCTTGACCTTGGTAGGATCTCCGGCTAACCAGGCAACACAATATCGTGAGGAGGGTTGAAGCGGTGTAGAGGGCACAGCGCATCTGACGACCAGAGAACGGATCGGACAAGTAGCCTCGCGACCAATGAAGCTTGATTCTCCATTGAATACTCTGTCGACTCAAAACTAGACCGATTTGAAGCCAGCATATGTACGAAGCAGGTGGTCAACTGTGGTCAGCATATTCACGCTTGAAGCGTGTATCATAAATCTGCCCAGGTTTTGGCTACTCTCTAGGAGGAAGGACCCCCTCTGCCATCATTGCAAAAAAAGTGTTGTTATAAAATTGACTCTCATTGTCATCGCCTCAATCGTGGCCATTCGTGAATCTCCTTGTCAGATAGTCAGACTGTTAACTCTGCGAATGAAAACGATACGATCGCCAGCAAGCTGGCTGGCTTTGGAGAGATAACCCAAGGCAGTAATATATTTACCTTTTTTCATGAACTCCCTGCAGCATCCTGAGACATTTGAACAAGCCGGCCAAGTGAAAAGACGCATGCCGCCGTATACTCAGCAAAAATACAGAAAGTTAAAAAGGGCGCACAGGCACATGATGCCTGCCTACGCGACCAAAAAAATCAAAAAAAGAATCAACCTGCTTCGGATGCCGGATGATATGTATTCCGTCATGACCAAACCTTCAGATCGAAACGCTTCACACGAAACGATCGAGGCAAGTGCGACGTCGCGCATATTCGCCTTCAGAAGTGTTTGTTATGAAGGCCCTGGGTCGCAAATACCAGGATTTTTAAGGTTTAGACTTGTTCTTTCAACTTCATTACGAAGATGCCATCGTGCAGAGAATCAGAATGTTATGCTCGACGACACCACTTTCTTTCTATTTGTCTTCTGAGCCTGTCAAAATGTACGTAAAGCCCAGTCACAATCTGATAAAAATTGAAGCCCAGCGCAAAACTTAAAGGCGGCAAACATACGATCTGCACAGAACTGAGAACTTCTTTGTTTTTATTTAACGGCGCGTATGAACGTTGACAGTTCGTACGCTGAGGCAGTCGCAAACGCGCTTATCGACGGAACATCATTGATTGACTTGTATTTACAAAAGCGAAGAGACGGTAGTTACGAATCGAGTTTTGACACGCGAATTGCGCTAAATGTTGCGCATTGGTTTTTGTTGACGCCATGTCAGGCGCCTGGGCCTGCCTGCTGACGGGAGGAGTTTCGCTCAACCTCCAATTCTCTTATCCAAAATCCACCATGCAGTACGCTTCCTTGAACCGCTGGTCTTCTGGCTTTAGAGCCAACCAATTCGTTTTACTAAGCCGCCTTTATTTTAACCTAAGCCTGGCAGTATGAGATGAATATTGGGCCGATCAGACGGCCTACAGAGCTGCTGTGGTGAAGTGTTTTCACGGGATATAAACACAACGGAATTGACCAACTTAGCAGGATACTTGACGTTGATACGAAGGAAAGTACACAAATACGAACTGGTTGTCTTCTGCTGCTGTTCGGGAGTCAGAAATCCACAGCGCGCAGTAAGCATCCGAGTGGTGCAGAATACTTCTGAGAATCTTCGTTCCGCGGTAGTTCACGGGGCGTCGCAGCTGTACGAGAGCTCGACTGGACTTTTCAATCGTTGCTTACCTAGCCGAGCCCGTTTTCGTCTGGAATTGTCGTCTGGAATTGTCGTCTGGAATTGTCGTCTGGAATTGTCGTCTGGAAGTCGTCTGGAATTATGGACCTTTCCAATTGTGAGCAGACATGTCGGTGATCAGGTGCAGCAGCAGAAGCTTCGCGCCAATCGACGGACATTCGAGTCTTCCTTGAGAACCGAATGAGCAGATATAGTTTGAGACATATGGATGAACGCACGCTTGAATAAAAGTGCAGAACAGACGAGAGAAAGGTCCTTCTTCAACTTGCGTAGAGGATGCAAGGGAGATGTGATGACTATCAAAGGGCATTACAATCCGAAAAAACGAGCAAGATATGCGACTTCAACCCGGCAAGCAGACTCAGACTTTCGACAAACGACAAATGCCGCTACTGAAACGAACAAATAGCTTACTTTCTTAATTGAAAGTCATCTGGATGTATGCAACTCTAGTGTCGACGGCCGACTGGCAACCAGAAGCCGCGCTCGAGCGATAATCGCAACTGCATTAGCTTCGCGATACCCAAAATCCTACTGGCTCCCTATTCTGCGAAATATCCATTGGCATGGGTGAGCCGGACGAAGGCCTAGTCGGTTTACCTTGCAATGCATGCTCTTGTAACCAATGTGCCATTGTGTGAATCCTTTAACGAAGCTGAAGTCGTTCTCAGCCACCCATATACCTCTTCCTCTTGATATCCATTCGCTGTCAACTACTATTCTTGATAACAGAGTGGCCGACATTCAAAAGCTGGCAGCGGACAATTTAGTGGGCGATGTCGCGATACCCAACAGACGAGACATGATATCTAGACGCGTCATCGATTTGACATCTGGAGCCGGCCGCAGAGTGCCGTGAGACGGGAGAAGCCATTCGCGAAAACCGCACAAGCTCTGGCGTACTAAATACAGACTGATGTCGATTCAGCAGGACCGGCATGGTCGATCAAGAGGAGAATGGCAGGCCATCGCGGAAGTCTCACTTACTGGGTCGTTCCGCGGTGCCTGGGGCTGCGTGAGGCCGTCATTTCAACTTGAGATATTGAACTTTGTGCACCGCGAACCGCGGAGGCCAAACTACACGCGATTCGACGACGACGCGGCCTGTATTCGTTCGAAGCTTAACTTGTCTTTGCAATTGCGGTAAGACGTGGCATGAAGGAGCCCCTCTCTGAGTGTGTCTTCCACAAAGATGTAATGTTCACTGTTCGGCCTCGGACCGCCGCTCGCTCAATATGCCCCGAGACTTTATTTCGTCGGACGCGCTCGCCGAGATATTATTATTAATCTCGTCCGCATCTCACTTTTACCCCACCCAGAAACCACAGGACATGTCCGTCAACTGGAACCGACAAATAACCGAACGGGATCTTGCATGATCTTCTTTTTGTTTTTGGTTGGCGTCGGTTGCAATTGCCCTGTGGGGAAGGTTTGAGCGTGCGGCGGACTGCCCCATTTCCAAGCATGCTTGGGCAAAGCTGATGCCACATCCGTGTTTGACACGCCAATGTTTCTCGGTAATATGTCATGTCATTGCTAATGTCTCTCTATATAGTTCTGTCCAATAGAAATTGGCTTTTTTTGTCATTACGGTGCTAGCTCTACTTATTTGTAACGGCTACTCCCCGCAGCCCCAACTTAAGACGTATGTTTTTATCTATCAAATCCAACAATAGAATCCCATGAAGAAAGTAAAATAGCCTGCTATACCCACCGATAAACGAAAGAATCGAAGAAAAAGCTACATCCTCACATATGTATGAAACATTAAAGTAAATCACATTGCGCCAAAAGATACACGTTCACTGTAGTAAAAAAAAACCTGCCACTGACTGGTATATGCTTCCCATCACGCAGTTACAAAAAGACCAAGACATGCACATGCCCTGAAATGGTCAAATTCGTATACTCATGAAATGGGTTCGTGACATCCACATACAAAATTCGAGAAACGAAAACAAAAATGCAAATTTAAGACCGCAGTAACCGTGTCGCTTGATCCGCGATTTGCGCCCTCGTAGTCAGGTCGTCCCAGGTCGTGTTGAGACGGTTCGACCACTTCGCCGCCGTCCGGCTCAGCAGGCCGCGCTGCTCCTCCGGAAGCTCGTCGTCGGCATCGTCGTCGGCGTCGTATGAGTCCCATGATGGCCGGCGGACGGCCGCCACGATGACGGCGACAAAGAACACGCCGATGAAGCCGAACTGGGCCCAGAACGACCACAGGCCGAACCAGGGGTAGTTGACGACAACGCGGTCGATGAAGGTGGAGACGATGGTCTGCCTGCATACTGCGTTGAAGTACTGCGTCACGTTGTTTGCCATCGTCGGAGGATCAACAATCAAGAGCGGGTCTGGCAGTGCATCCGAGGCGACCGTGAACAAAGCCCTGCTGGCCTCGGCGCAAGAAATCAAGTACTCTGGGTACCCGTCGCAGTTGCCGGCAAGACCGTACACGCCCTCAATAGCGTAGCTGCAGAATTGCTGGCTGCCATAGCGCGCGTAGTCCGGTGCGATGATCTGCGTGAACGCATAGTTGATCGCGAGAACGGACACCATCAGCATGGACGTTCCCAACAGGAGGCCCTGCGGGTCGGTCTTGCCACGTTGAATCCGGAACAGAACAAACCAAATAAGTCGAATGCTGAAGTATGACAGACCGATGACCGTGGATATGAAGAGCCAAACAATAATAAAGAGAGTGACAATATAGTCCGCCGGAAAGCCCTACCAAGAACAATTAGAATTCATCCCATATACCTAACGACGTCCAAAACTCAAGAACTCACCCTAGCCGCCAGACGCAAAATCTCATTGATCGGATTCAGGATTTCCGTCTTTGCTAGCAGGAATCCGCAATGTCTTCCACACGGAGTGTTCTTGATGTGATCAATCCTGGATTACAGAACTTTGTCAGCTCAAAACCCATTATCACCCAATATCAAAAAAAATAAAGAAGAAAAATGGAGACATACATTGAGATAATCATGGACGCCACGACCAGGAACGCGATCACGATCAAAAACAAGCCAATCAAGATGACGACGGGCCGGGACACAAACCGGAACGTCCTCAGGAGCCACCGCGGCCGGTACCAGTGCGACTCGCCGTTGTTGATGCGGACCTTGCGGACGAGCGTGCGCTCCTCCCGCTGGAGGACCTCGTACGCGCGCTTGTCCCTGACGCTCCACTGGATACTCGAGCCCTCGTAGCGCGCCTCGATCATGCGCTGCTTCTCCTTGTTCAGGGCAAGCGCGGTGCGGGCGTCGTCGAGCTCGATGGCGGTCATGCTCGGCCTGTACTTCAAGCACAAAACCGGCAACACGGCGAAGCCGATGGCGGTGTAGATAACATAAACGATGATTCCAAGGCATAGCAGGACTCCGATGATAAAAGTAAGACCTCTCTCTCCACCTGGACACAGCACCAGGTTAGTATTCGCCATATTAATCGCCGGGCCATGAGGTAGTACGTACGATTCTCTGCCAGCAGCTGCCGGAAGTACGTGAAATCATAGTCGCCATCACGAACGCCGCGTCCGTACGGAATGAAGAAGCCGAGGATGAGAAGAATGACGGCAATCGCGATGAAGATGATGGAGTACTTGAGCGCGCCGCGAATTCTGCCGGCTGTCGTGGACTCTTCATCCCACTCCTCGAACCTGCGCAAAATAACCGGTTAGCACGACACGGACGACCGAACAACGACAACTCAAAGTAGACTTGCCAGAAGTATGTGAATGGTATGAGAATAAGAATGAGGAACGCGTCCATGGAATACAGCACTGCGAATTACAGTCAACATGACGTCCCACTATTAGCAACAACCAAACATCCGACAACGTACAGTAGTAGACTATGATGAATGATGGTTAGAATTCGAAATGCATAACGAAGAATTAATCAGAACAAAACCCCTACCAATCTTGACTGCCAATTCGGACCCAGTAAGTTGCTACAATGCCGCCCCCGTAAGCACAAATACCTCACCAACAATGCCCGCGCACACACGCGCGTGCTGGAGCAATATGTTAAGCAGACCGCAAGCATACCTGTCCTATCGCCGACGTCGTACTGCTCACAATCGCAATGTCGACCGGGAGCAGACACGCCGTCGCCAGCACGACCGATATCGAGAAGACCGAGACAATCATGACGAACACATCGCGCTCGTACTTCTTCGTGTACAGCCGCGTCTGTAGTTGCCAGCGCCGAGAGCGCGTCGGTCAGCATACCGCACAGCGACACCGATGATTGGGGGAGGAACGGCACAAGGTAGAAACGTACAAAGAGGATGGACACCGCGGCCAGGAAGCCACAGACGACGCCGAAAGCGATCCACACAAACGCTGTGCGAACCGCGGACATGATGGAGGGCGCTTCGGTTAGAGAAAATAAGTCAAATGTCGTTTGCCGGCAGCCAAAACCAGATCAAAGCCAAAACCAGATCAAGCGAGACCGTGTATTTCCTTGCGAGTTGCTCGTTTTTGTGTTGCTGAAAGAATCACGAGAACGGGTCTGGGTCCGGTCGATGACGCGGGCGAAAACAAGCATTGCGCTGATGGGTTGAACCATAACCGCACAAGTACATAGACGCTTACGTTGCACGTGCTGGAAACTCCCGGCGCCTTTGCTCCCAAACCTTTTTTTATGCTTTCCAAGAATATTTTTTCCTCAAACAAAGACGAGGAAGAATTCTTCGGTGTCCAGACACATATTTTCTTCCGCGGGTGATCTGCACAGGTTGAAGGAAAGAGGAATTCAATAGACATGAGGGTGCACAATTGCAGTTTCTGCTCGTCCCCGGTTTACGTGAGTCTTGCAGCTTATGTTCCCGTCTTGGGGTTTTCGCCTAGATGGCACTGGACTGAGAGATGATTCTAACCAGTTCAACAGCCCGGCCATGGCATCATGTTTGTCCGCAACGACGCCAAAGAATTCAGATTCTGGTATGTTTTCCTAATTTTTCTTAAACATGCCCTGCCCTCTCTCGCCCGCGACTAACGCAGCCATCCTCAGCCGGTCGAAATGCCACAAGAACTTCAAGATGAAGCGCAACCCGCGCAAGGTGCGCTGGACCAAGGCCTTCCGCAAGGCCGCCGGCAAGGAGATGGTCGTCGACTCGACGCTCACGTTCGCGGCCCGCCGCAACGTGCCCGTGCGCTACAACCGCGAGCTCGTGGCCGTCACGCTCAAGGCCATGCACCGCGTGGCCGAGATCCGGGCCAGGCGCGAGCGCGCGTTCTACAAGAACCGGATGCGCGGCAACAAGGCCCGCCAGCGCGAAGAGGACCGCAAGCTCGTCGAGGAGAACCAGGAGCTGCTCAAGCAGGGCGGCCTTGTGCCCCGCGAGCGGCTGGCCGCCGTCGACGTCGAGGAGGAAGAGGTCGAGGTCGAGGAAGTCGAGGAGATGGAGATCGAGGAGCCCGTGGCACAGAAGGAAGAGGTGCTCATCAAGGTGCCGGTCAAGAGAAGGAAACAAGAGAACTAAGTTCGCGCTCGGGATTTTTCGTCTATTGTACATTATTTTTCATTTTTTTTTTGCTAATCTACGGCTGGGGTCATATGGTTTTTCGTCATGATTTTTGAGCATTACACGTCGCGAAGAATGAGCACTATCAAACAAAGAAGTCATAAAAGTTTTGGGCGTTGCTTTTTTTCTTCTTCTTTCATCGGTTGTATTTACAATTAAATTTACAATATTATAAAAGGAAATCTAATGAACATGTCATAGCTTTTGGAATAAATATACACTCGCGCGAAATCCGCCAAAACCAAGCGAAACAAAAAATTCAGACATAGAATCACATATAGAACAGCGCCCTGTCCAGCTCGATCAAGTGGTTCCAGATGTCCACGTTCGCGCCCTTGCCCGCCCGCTCGACGACCTCGAGCTGCCGGTCGAGCGAGAGCGACGCGAACTTGAGCAGCAGGCCGCCGTCGAGCACGGCGCGGCTGCCGCCGGCGCTGTCGACGTCCGTCGTCGTCGTGAGCGTGCGGTGCATGCGCGGGTTCAGACCCGCGACATGCTCCACGCGCTCGGCCAGCTGCTGCTGGACGACGACGAGGCGCCGGTACTTGGCCTCCGAGACCGGGTTGACGGCCACGACGCTGCCGGCGCGCGTCACGCCGATGCACATGAACTGTTCGTCCGTCGCGGTGGACAGGGGAGCCACGGCGGGTCCGCCAGCCGGTTCGCCCGCGGCGTCGTCTGTCGGCGCGGGCACGACGACGGGTTTCGCCTGGGACGGGAACTGCGCCTGCGGGACCATGGCGAGGGCCTCGATGTGCTGGCCGGCGAAAAACTCGGACGTCGCAATCAGCCGCTGGCCGGACAGCGACCGCGGGTCCTCGGGCTCGTACTGGAGGATGTGGATCTTGCGGTGGGCGTCGGCGACGACAAAGTGCACGAGCGGCCCGTTCAGGCTGAAGTCGGCCGCGACGACCTCGATGTGCCGCAGGTCCTTGCCGAACAGCTGCATCTTGTACGGCTCCTCCGAGAAGCCGACGAACCAGATGCTCTTCATGACGTCCCCCATGAGAAGCACGTTCTTGACGCTCTTCGCCTCGGACACGTAGATGTTCATGTCCATGAACGCGACAGGCAGAAACGAGTTGTCCTCCCGCAGCGCGCGGATCATGACCTTTTGACCCTGCGCGGAAAGCAGGTACCCGTTGACTTCGCAAAGCGTGCTCACGACGCCGCGCACGTCCTCCTTGACAATCAGCTTGAGCTTGTGATTGTGCTCGGGCTTTCCCGGCTCGGGCACGACCTCGATGATCTCAAACACGTACACGAAGCCCTTGGCCGGCTGGTCCTCGCCGTAGAACACGCCCGTGCCGACCGCGACGAACTGGCGCCGGAGCGAGGACTGCTCGGACAACTGGAGGCTGACCGTGCGGACGACAAGCGCGGTCTCGTTCGCCTCAAACTCGTACGTGTCCACCGTGATCCACGACTTTGGCGAAACCAGCTGAAGCGACCCTTGCGCAATCGTCGCAGGAAACTCCGCATCTGCCAGGACAAACAGGGGTACAATTAGCAAAACCAGAAAGAACCATTGGGAGTATAGCAAACGGAATCCACAAACCTTCTTCAAAATCGGCGTCCCGATCGGCGGCCTCTTCCTTTGAGCTGAACGGGACTTGCTTTGAGACAGCGACCACGTACATGGCCTGGCCAGGATGATACGCGACAGCATGCACATCCGCGTCCAGGTTTAGCTTCTTGGCCGGCCACGGTCCGTCCAATGCATAGTCGTCACTGAATTTGCATATCCGCACCATATTCTGCAACCACAGTCAGCACCGGCGCGACTAACAAAAATGTCCAATCATACCTGCTTCGAGCAATAAATAAACCCGTGGTCGACAGAAAACGAGTGGAACGCGCTCAGCGAATACACCGGCCCGCCGGCGAACGGAATCAGCTTCGGGTACGATTTCGCGGTTTTCACGATCCAGCCCGCCTCCGAGCACGGCACGCCGTCCGCCTTGGCGTCGCCGGCGGCGTGCTCGTCGCCGCCCAGGACGGCGACGACGTCGTAGTCGGCCACCTCGCGCAGGGACACGAATCTCTGGCGTCTTTTCTGTGTGACACTCACGGCATCTGCATCCGCGTCCAGCTTGGGGCTCCTCGTGATCCTGATATTCGGCACGCGGGCGAACCGCACCGTCTGGCCGGGTTCGACGAACGGCTGGTAGACCGCGACGTCGTCCTCGTCCGTGCGCAGCAGCAGGTAGTTCTCCTTCGCCACCACGTCGCCCAACGAGGCATACAGTACCTCGCAAATTCCGAATTCGCGCTCCTCCGGCCTGAGATGCGGAAGCAGACCGGCACTCGACTTGCGCCTGTTCAGTGACGGCCGATGCGAATTAGACACACCGTCGGCAATGGAAGCTTGTATGATTTGGGGGAGACTGTCTATCGACGGAGAGGAGTATAGCAAACTCAGGTCAGAAACCCGATAGATCTGGCAAGCAAAACATTAGTATGATTCAAAATTAACCATATGACGACAACCGAGAAGACTAACCTGCAGCGTGCCTCGACTTGTCGCGAGCATGGCAACCGCGACGGACGCCTCGGGCGCCTTGTCCGGCCCGGGAAGCTGCTGCGAACTTTGAGCCTCGCTGCGCTTCCGCTTCTTGCCCTTTGACTCCTCCGCCGCCACGAACGCGACCGGAATGGTCGCGAGACAGCCGGACGCGAAGAGCTTGCCGTCCCGGACTTTCTTGCCCTCGGCAAGCTCAAAGCTCTCGGCGTCGCCGGTGTAAATGATGGCCTTGCCGTTGTCGAGAAAGACCAGGATGGCCTGGTCCGAAAACGACGCGGCCACGATCTCGGGCTCCTTGGCTCCGTCGGCGCCGTCGTCCTCGTCATCGTCTACCGGCAGCATCTGCACCACCTGAAGGTCCGAGTCGTAAACGCGGATTTCCGTCGGACACACTTGCACGATCCGGGTGCCCTCGAAGACGGAGCTGACGGCGACCGTCGTGCTGCGCGCGTCAAACTCGGAGTCGCGGACCTGCTCAAACTGCTCGTTGATGTCAAACACGAGGCTCTCGTCCTTTTTCGCAATCACGAGGTACTTGTCGACGACGTCCGCGAGCGCCGTGCCGCCGCTCGTCTTCGTGTTGCGGCTCTTGGCCTTGACCGTCCACAGGCCCTTGCAGTCCGGGAACGAGAACCGGGCGACGACGGCGGGGCTGATCGAGCGCCGGAAGATGCTCAGGCCGGCGCTGTGGCTCTCGCCGGCGCGCGCGCCGACGATCACGACAGATAGGAA
>JAKTPS010000146.1:0-34860 GCA_030556275.1 Lipomyces sp. NRRL Y-27488 | reverse complement strand
CAAATAACTGAAACTTCATCACATGAGAGCCAGCTCAATCACATGACATTTATGGATATTGCACTGACCGGGAAATGGGGTGTTTGGTTCCAAAACCATGGTCAATTTTTTTTGGAACCAAACAGGCCCTAAGGATCACATGTCAAACTCAGGGGTCGTTCCCTATTGTTGTGCATGCGCAGCCAAAATGATGCAGCAAGAGGAGCGCTCCGTGTTTTCGACCCCAACCTCTCTGCCTTTCCGTGTGTTCAGCACACGAACCTAGACAGGGCCCCGTAAAATGGGTGGCGTTGCACCTCGCCGTGTTTTTCATGCACCGGCGAGGGGGCACGCAGCATGGCAAGTCTCGCAGAGGGCTGCGCGATGTGGAGACGACCCTGCGGCAGCGGACCGGGACTGGCCGTGGCTGGAAGCGGCCGTGGCCAGCACGCAGTCGCGGTCCACGTCTGCTGCGGACACGGATCAACGCGTTTGTCCGCGAACATGTAGCTGTTGCGGGGTGCCCCAACGCGGGGTCTGACAATGCGGGGTACGGAGGGCGAATGCAATGAGCCCGAGCTATCTTGCCCTGGACTGAACCCTTAAAGCTTGAGCTCTCGCAACGACCTCGTCCGTACTCTGCTCTCAACCAACCAACTCCGCCTTCGTCGGCCGCTGCTCCCACAACAGCAACAGCAACAGCAACAGCAACCACGCCAGTCATGGGCTCCCCCTTCCGCAAGCCAAACCGATACGTCACGGATGTGACGGCCGAGGGCAAGTCAGTCTTCTCGACCGAGATCGCGCCTGATAACATGTCGTGGCAAGTTTTTCCGGAGATGGCGGAGATGTCCGTGCCATACCATACCAGCACCCTCCCCGTCCAGTTCGACAAGGACCAGAAAGAGTTTGTGACCTGGATCAAGGAGGAAACCGACCTCGGCACATCCGTCAAGGGCGGCTCGATCGTGCGCGTGCTCGACGCGGCCCCCGGCCAGATCTCGCCGCTTCACCGGACACCGTCGATCGACTACGGCGTCGTGCTCTCGGGCGACGTCGAGTTGATTCTCGAGTCGGGCGAGACCCGTCGGTTGGCGCCGGGCGACATCGTCGTGCAGCGGGGCACAAACCATGCCTGGAGAAACGCGAGCGAGACCGAGTGGTCGCGCATGTTCTTTGTCTTGATCCACGCCGACGTCGACTTTGAGGAGAGTATGGGTCCTCTCGAGTAGATGACCGTTTGACTGTTGGCAGTTTTGATTAATACACGTTGCTATAATAAGGACATATCGATTCTGTCTCCACAAGTGTAATGTAATAATAATTGATACAATAAATTTGGAATTGATCATTATATTTTTATTTTATGTCCACAGAGCTTACATTTGATGAGAGATCTAAGTCGACATGTGAGCACGAACAAATAATACCAGTTTGGTGCTGAAAAAAACGCACGAAGTTCTTTTTTTCCTGTTTCCTTTGCGAACACCACGTGATTGCATTGAGCGAGTGTCACAGTTGCCTTTCTCGAGTGCCAGTTTCGGTTCAAAGTCGGCTTCCTTGCTTTCTCTGCCATCAATGCCGGCAACAGTCTGTAGTTGCCCAGTAGTGAAAGTCGTGCCTGCGCTCACTGCCTTATGTAGATGGGCAACGGGTTCACTAAATCTATACAACTGTAAAGAGGGCGGTTCAAGATTCACAGCGTGGACTTTGCCAAAATGGTTCAAATGCTATTCCCACCCGCAGCAGTGCCGGCAAAAATCAGCCGGGCATGCTTCCAAGAGAGGCCGTGCTGGCGCACACTTTTGCGCGCCAGAATTTTGCTATATTAGGCCGGGCGCGCGCGCCTAACAAAAGAGCGGTTTTCAGGGCAAGTTGATTGACCACACTGTGTGAACTCCCAACTACTATATATTCTATTTTTTCACACAATCACAGCCCATCCACAACCGTTAAATTATCCTCCATCGGTATTTTATTGCAGATTGCGATCTATAATCGTCCGAAATACCTCTCACGACCTGTGCGCTTACTTGGTCTGGTCATCTGGCTCGTCAACCTCTAACTCCGGGTAGAGCTCTCTACGTCAAGCAACCATGGAGAACGTAAAGGTCGATGGCGACGTCGTCCATCCACCTCCCGCATTGCAATTCTCACCCTTCCGGTCCTACCTGGATCCGTCGTTTTTCAATTGCCGAAGCGTAGCGTTATATTCTTGCCAGCAAGAAGTTGAATGAGTACAAGCTCGACGCCGCGGAGGTCTCAGTAAGCGCGGCATACTCGGTCTCCGTGTCGGGCGTGTCCAGCAGCACTTCAATCGTAGCTCTCGACAGCGGCTCGTTCGACAAGGACTTTGTTTTACTTGTTGCTCAAATCACCCTCCAGCAGTGACATCAGAAGCCCTGGAACGTTGCCGTAACAAAAATACCATTGAGGAGTTCAAGGCCATCGACAGGATTGCACTAATAAATTCCCTCGGGCGAAAAGTAGGGTCATAGTGTGCCGTTGTGCCATTCTGACGATGACGTGCCATTTCAGCTGTGGGACGCAATCGAATCCGGCGAAGTGGAGCGGCGGCTTTGTTTATTTTAAAAGAAGCAATTTTTTGTTTTGCTGAGGACAAATCAGAATTTGGCGCTTTACCTGCAAAGCAGTGTAATAGTACCCAATTTATGCATTTTGCCTACTATATTAATACGTTGGTGGTAAACACACGGAATTTGGAGTACGATTTATTCTTGCAAACACCAAGATTCTCTTCAAAATCAGGGTTCGGGGTGTGGAACTGGTAGGCACACGTGACATTCAGCTCACAGCGGATCACAGCTAACCAAATGCGGTTAGCTACCCCGTCAGAAACAGAATAGCCACATGTTAATTGCCCCGCTGCGCCACACGGCCACAGTGAACACCCCGCATTTCCGTGCACAGACCACTCGGCAAACGGTCATCGACCCGACAGGGGCGGCGCCCGACCGAGCGACGACGGATGCAGTACAGCGGCCGGAAGCCAGCAAGCCGGCGGATGCTGCTTCTCGACTGCGAAGCACCAAGGGAAACTTTGCAGGGGGAGTGTGTGATGGGTGGGCGCACAAGACAGGCACTGTCCGATTGGTCCCTCGTCCCGTTCGCCCATCGGCCTAGTGGGCAGCACTACCATGACGGTGCTGTGGTAACAGCCGTCATACAGCTGCGACAGAGCATCCGGCAGTATGTAGAAGCAGGACCAGTCCGACTTGCCCGCATCATCCAGAGTGGAGAACAGGGCAGCTGCCGCATGGTCCGTTTATCCTCGTCTTTCGTCGCCATCGCCGTCGTCGTCCCGGATGTCGTACTGGTCGTCATGGTCATCGTTGTCGCCGCTTGTCGCCGCTGCGCTGCTCAGACGCTGTGTTAGTCTTGCCCAACGAACGCGATGACGATGCGGAGGGGCAGGATCGACCTCGCCAGCGCTTCCCGCCGCAACAATCGCACAAGACGCAGCGCACTCGAGGTCGTGTTAATTTAGCAGCGCCGACCACGTGCGGGTCTTCCATATGGTATGGTTTGGTTTGGTGCGGTCGGCTGCCACCGTCGTCGTCGGAGGTGTCATAGTCGTCGAGCTTGTTCTCGACCTGGTTCCGACAGAGATTCTCCCACCCCTTCCCGCCTCGTTCTGCTTCGTCCTCCCCGCTTTTTGTGCCATCTTGCATTCACCACATAAGTATGCCTTTGATCCTGCCGGAGCGAGGTGTCCTTACCATACCTCTCGCTTCCACAAGTACTGCTGTTCAGTCTCTTTGCTCCTCCGTCTAGAATCTTTACCTCGCCATGCCTGCCTACGACAACTCACATCCTCTCGAGGACTCTGCAGCCGCGACCGAGTTCGAAAACAGCCAGTCGACTCGAACCGCCTATGACACCGACGTCGAGGCCGCCCGCCACAAAGAAGAAGGCTCGCTCAGCTCCGAACAGGAGGAAGAAGTCCTGACCCGCTTCCGCACCGGCGGATCCATCAGCATCACGCCCGAGATGTTTGAGAAGCTCTACCTCTCGCCCCAGCGCCGCGTCAAGGGAGAACTTCGACAGACTTTTGCAAATCCGACTCCTCTGTAAGTAAATTGCAGCATGGCTGCCGGAAGCGACACTTGCTGACGACGTTGCTCTTTTGTTGTGACACAGTGCCCTGTTCGGCTTCATTATCTGCGCCTGCTCTCTTGGCTGCGATCTCCTCGGCTGGCGAGGCGCTGGCGGGAACGGTGCTGCGGGAACGTATGCTACAACTCCTTGAACGCTAGTCTTGGGGATGCCCGAATACTAACTCACGGTAAACCAGCGGCGCCTACATCTTTGTTGGTGGTCTCCTTCTCTTCATCTCCGGAGTTTTGGAATTCATCCTCGGTAACACGTTCTCCTTCGTCACGTTCTGCGCCTTCGGCGCCTTCTGGTTCGCATTCGCCGGGACCCTCATTCCGTCCTTCAACAGTGTCGGTGCATACTCGCCCACCGGTGACAGTCTTGCGCTTGGAATTTCGACGAAAGGCTTCAATGCGTCCTTCGGTTTCTACTTACTGTTCTGGTCGCTCGGAGTCATGATTCTTCTCATCTGCTCCCTGCGAACCAACATCGCATTCTTCGTGGTCTTTGTCTGCCTCGAGCTCTGCTTGCTGTTGCTCACCGGGTCGTACTTCTGCGCTGCTGACGGACGCCTGGAAGTGGCCACGACACTGGCCAAGGCCGGCGGCGGCTGTCTGCTTGCGTGCGGCCTTGCTGGGTTCTATGTCTTCCTCGTGCTCATGCTTGTTGCTGTTGATTTCCCGTTCTTGCTGCCGGTCGGCGACTTGACCCACCTCATAAAGGGATACCAGGAGAAGCATGGCCAGCTCAAGGTCAACTAAAAATTCGTGACGGTTTTATTTGTTTTGCTTACAGGGCTTGTAATTTTGTATTCCTGTACGAAATCTTTTGGGCTCGGGGGTTGGGTATGGTTGCTCTGGTAATGAATGTAATGTGAAGCTGTGGTTCTCGCTTCACCCAGTAATTGAATTGACTGCAGAAATTATGCTTTAGTTTCTGTGGCATATTGAGGTCCGGCTGCTTCTCATAGAATCGCCGCCACGGGTAAATAAAAATCGAGAATAAATCAGGTGGAAGGGCTGGTTATCGAGTTCTCAAGCACCCAGTCACAAATCACAGAACACGATTCTTAAGCATATTGGGTAGTCTAGCATTCGGGTATCCGTTCGGTTAACGCTGACCTTTTATCATGCGAGGAATTTACTTGCAATTCCGAGACAAAATATTTTTTGCGCGAGTCTTTCGGACAAATATGGCATCCTCTGATTAGGATTCTTATGTGAAGTGTCGTTAAAGTCTGCTTTCAAGATATCCTCAAAGGTGGCATTTTTGGGAGTCTCCTGGCTGTGCAGGTCACTGCGCTGTAAGGCAGGACAGAGGGCGATATCATATTGTTAGTCTGGGACGTGAGATTTGCGTCGTTTTGTATCTTTTTGGTCTTCTTGTATCTGAAGCCCGCATATCATCACGCCTTTTGACTCTTGGCTCAGTTCGCAGAATCGAGAAATTTGAAAGAGATCGACTTCTAATTTAAAAAAGACGCGTTTCTGACGCGTAAGCCCCAAAATAAAATTAAGAGGCAAACCCAATTTACGCGTGTCTCCCTAATTTGTCAATATGCAATTTTAAAGTCGCAATGCTACAGACCCAATTTAAAGTCCACTCCAGTTTCTATAACTTTCAACTCATAATCTAATTACTACTCTAGATATATAACAAAACAAAAACACCATGCAAACATAACGTACACCGCAGACCAATCTTCTGCTCACCATATTCAATGCATCATACTATCGACAGACAATTTGACCATCCGTGCCTTCTTACAAGACAAGGGCAGCAACAGCGACAATACCGGCAGCGGCGGCAAAGACGGAGCCCCGAACGCTGGAAGCGGCACCAGTGAAAGTAGGAACGGCAACAGTGGTGTTAGACGGGGGCTTGGTGGAGTTGGTCGAGGTAGGCAGGACCGAGGTGTTGGTGTAGACCGGGTACCTTCAATAATATGCAATTAGTTCATAACCTCAGAGACAGTTGAAAGCAATGCACAAAAATACTTACGAGGTGATGACGGGGGGAGTGTAGATCGAAGTCTTCGTCTTGTGGCACTCGGTGATGTACGAGGAGCACGAGGTGATGGTCTCGATGGTGGTGACGGTCACATAGGCACGCTCGTCGAGGTGAGCAGCAACAACGGAGGCAAGAGCCATCATGGCGATAGCGTAGATAACAGCGAAAAACTTCATTGTGGAATTGGTTGGTTGTTGGGAGTAGAGAAGGTCTGAAAAGAGCGACTGGGGTGAGAGCAGACTGCGAAGGAAAGACTGGGAGCGGTTGATAGAGAAGGAAAGGAGAAAAAATGGAAACCGGCCATGGGCCTGTCTTTTATGTATGTTCAGGATCAATGACAGTGGGAAGGGCAAGGGGCACGCGGCCGGGTATGGAGGGAGAGCAAGACAGAGAGCGCCGGAGATTGACAAAAGGCGCAGTGTGCAAAATCAACTCCGAATCCAACGCAGTTGCCAAACACAGTTTTGCACAACGGAATGCTGATTCTAGCGCTTGACCAAGGTTCGTGGCCTAATGGAGAAACGCGCCGCAGCAAGTCGTCCCGATTAGGCAGACTCAGGGTGCTGTCCGCTGCCTCATCCGGCGTAGCGCACTTTGTCGCGTGGAGATGGGCAAACCCCCTTTCCCGGCCCGACCAGACCCGCGTTTCCGCCTTCTTCTGCCTTGCCTGGAGGTGGCTGGCATTCTTCACCTGCTTTACGACTTGCATTGTGCTTGAGGCCCTTTCGGCCCTTTTTCGCCACCTCGTAGCAGCTCTAGAAGCGTTGTTGGAAGGGAAAGTAGACTGGCAGTGTTCACTCCACAGTCCGAAATAAGGTTGAGACTGGAAAAAAAAAACACAAAAACGGCCATCTCGCTCACGCGACGTTGTCAAGGGCACAACAGGGATATAATATTGTCATATCTCCCAATTGGCGCTAGCCCGTTGACCGTTGAGCGCGTAAGGAATGCACCACCACGCGTCGGTCGATGGCCCGATGTGTCTAAGGCAAATTTTGAGACACAAAACCTGTCAAAAAAAAAAACTCGCAATCTCTTTGCACCAGAAAAAAATTCATTTCCGAACAAAATATGTGAGAAACCGAGGATTGGTTCATAATTCCGTAGGCGTGTTCTATCTCGTCTCGTCTTGCTTCGGTCGCTGTTTTGCTGAAGTGACGCGAACGGGTTCGTGCAATGCATATGCATACATACCGGAGCGGTTCGGTTATAAACGTACATGCCGCTTGTCATGTATGTATGATATGCGCGATGGGATGGCCTTGCAGATGCAGATCGTATCACACAGACCTAATTTGCTTTGTCGCGCATCCCGAAGGGTTTGTGGCGCCACGGGTTCGCCAGAATTCTATATATGACACGAAATTTTGTTAACGGCTTTACTTCGTGACTTCGGGTACAGCTCACTAACCCATTTCTTGTGCGATGCGAATATGTAACACGCTCTCGTTTATTGGGCGGATTCCTGCGTTACGGTCTGATTATTGCACTCGCATCTGCATGCCGGTCGCATCGACAATTTGCAAAAATGTTCTTCTTGGTCATGCAAATCAACGCAGTCGTGTATTTGATTCGCAACTAGGCGACGCGGGTTCTGTGGAATATGACTTATTCGACTGGAGCGTTCATGTTGTGCCCGTGGCCTTCAGCGCGTATCGCGATGTACTGAACTTTAAGGTCTCAAATAATAATAAAATATACACTACTTCTTCTACTTCTCAAGGGTATTCGCTCTATGTACATTTGTATCATACACTTCGCAATATTATTGAATGCCTCAGTAAATTAAAGACACAGAAGCCCAATAATCTGCACTGATGTTGAGTCGAATTGACAACTGGTCAGATGTGTTTCTTTATCTTGATACTGGCAAGAACAATCCGCATGCCACGCATAGTCATGGCAGAGACAGCCGATAACTCTAGCACGTATGCCGGTCTTGCAGGCTTTTCGGTCGTATCATACGCGTCTAATTGGGACAAGGAAGGCTCAGACGGCGCGTGGGGGAGTGCCGCATTTTTGAGTCAAACGCGAACTTTACGCGTCACGAGCGCGTCTCGGTCCAATCATAGTTATTTGCTACTTTGCACTACTCGACTTCTTCTTTTTATGCGCGACAACACGAAGTAGTCCGCTCTTGTGACGATGTTCTAGCCATTAACTGACCAATTTGTATATCTAATTTTGGGTCAGTGGTACAATGCGTAGGCAGATTGGCGTGAACTATGCAATGTTGGAAAAACAGTTCGCTGCTTTGTGATTGGAACGCGTCAAGAACGATGCACAAGAGAGAGAGATACGCAAGCTGTGAGTAGTCGATGCCTCATTCCACCGGCTCGTCGAACCAGCTTACACATCCTCTAAAAACAACAAACCCTTCTGAACATGACTGGAAATAAGTCAAGCTGTCTGACACATATCAACTGCTCAAAGAAGCTTGACGTCTATCTCACGAGCACAATGCTTCTCTTATCACCGATCAAAGCAGGACGTAAGGAAGTAACGAATTGCCTATTGTGCATTGTGCGGCCTATTGCCGACGCGTTCAAAAGCGAAGTTAGGGTTACGCCCTTATCCCGGATTTGTGACTGCGTTTTGTGCTCCCAAGGGCGGCAGCCCACAACCGAACAGCGCATGGCTGACGCCGATGCGTGGTTCATCCAACAGCCACGCCGTGTCACCCAACCCTATTCCATTCGAGATTCAGTCCCGTTTCTGTGCGGTCTCCAAAGAGTTTTGCTCCCTCCGCTCCGTTACGCTCCCCACCCATCGCGACGACCACGCACCATCGGACATCAGACGTTCGCATCGACAACTATTTATTGAATTGTGAGTCTCGGCTTGTGGTGTACGGCTTGATTAGGAAGGTCTGGCGGAGCGGTGGTTGGTGTTCTAGAGACTGATCGGTCCACCGTCACCAAATTGCACGAACCACCGTCCCGCCAGCAATTCAAATCAACTCGACGCCGTCTATTATCCAGCAACGCGATCGCTGATATCGTTTTCTTTTTTCGTCTCTAGCATACCTTTTTTGAATCACTAAACCTTCCAATATGGCCTCCGAGATTTCGCGCAAGAGAAAGCAAGTCGCCGACGGTGTCTTCTTCGCCGAACTGAACGAGTTCTTCACCCGTGAGCTTGCCGAGGAGGGATACGCCGGTGTCGAGGTCCGCTCTGCCGCGACCAAGACCGAGATTGGTATGTTGGGCCCAGGATGAGGCGGAGGTTTTGGCCACAGCCATGCGGATGAAGTGCTGACATTGCATCCTTCCCGACAGTTATCCGTGCCACCCACACCCAGGATGTCCTCGGTCCCCAGGGCCGCCGTGTCCGCGAGCTGACATCGCTCGTCCAGAAGCGCTTCAGACTGCCTGAAGGCAAGGTTGTCATCTACGCCGAGAAGGTCCAGCAGCGCGGTCTCTGCGCCATCGCCCAGGCCGAGTCCCTGAAGTACAAGCTCCTGAACGGTCTCGCTGTCCGCCGGGCGTGCTACGGTGTCCTGCGATACATCATGGAGTCCGGCGCCAAGGGTGCTGAGGTCGTCGTCTCTGGCAAGCTCCGCGCTGCGCGTGCCAAGAGCATGAAGTTCACCGACGGCTTCATGATCCACTCCGGTCAGCCTGCCCGGGACTTCATCGACACCGCCACCCGCCACGTCCTTCTCCGCCAGGGTGTCCTCGGCGTCAAGGTCAAGATCATGCTCGGCACAGACAGCGAGGGCAAGCTCGGCCCGGCCAAGACCCTGCCCGACGCGGTCACCATCATCGAGCTTAAGGACGAGGCGCCGTCCGTGCTGGAGCCCAAGACGGTCGACTACAGGCCGAAGGCGAAGGAGGTCGAGGAGCCCGTCGAGCAGCCTCTGCCAGAATAGAGGCTGTTGTAGGGTAGGAAAAAAAATTAGTTTGTTGTAATTTTTCTGTTTTATGTTATGTCTCTCTTCGTTTGTTGGATATAGGTCTGTGGATGCTGTAAATGCATGATCATATATTACGTATCTTGCCCTCGATTTTGTAGTAACTCCACTGCCAGTTATACAAAATGCAGTGGTGTATCACGGCTTCCATAGCCTTTTAATATTTTGCTAAATGAAAATGACTGACGTATTGTACAATAAGAGTCCACGTGAAGATAAGAAAAAAAAATAAGGGACGAGAGAAAACATAGATACATGCCACACCCCTAGTTAGTGTATTACAAAAGAAAAGGAGAACGAAAACAAGTATTATGTCGAGAGGAAGAGAAGAAGGTCAATAGATACAAGAAGAAAAGGGGAGAGTAAAATGGCAGAAGACGAAGAGAAGAAGAGGATATGAATGAAGGTGAGAGATTCGTATACAAAAGAGAAAATCGGAAAACACATCACAACCAAAAAAGTGGAAATTTTTTGTACCAATCCCCTTCCGCCCCAACTACCTTTTTTAGTGTAACTTTTTTTTTTCATGACAAGAAGACACTGAATTGACTTGATGTGATAAATGTCGCGCGTGAGGGTAAGATAACATAGGATGAAGACAAAACATGGAAGAAGATGCCGCTTAGCTGATTGTGAGGATGGCAAACATAAGCACAATATGGGAAGGTGTCAGAGAACAAGAGAGAGAGAGAAACAAGTTTTATGTGGTCCTGACATTGTGCATTTTCGACATGAGAGCGCAGGCAAGAAGATAGAAAGGAACTGGAAGGCAGATAGGGACAAGCGAAACAGTAGAGCGGTCAAATTCTAAGTCATGAATGATTCGGAGAAGCAGACATGGGGGAATGTGCCTACTACTCTCCATCTTGATCGACGCTGTCCTGTTCCGTCTGCCTCCGGACCTTTTCGTTTTCAAGCTGCTGGTACAGTAAGAAGAGCGCGCGCTCGTTTTCGTAGGCCGTACCCTTGATCGTGAACATTCTCTCGCCGCTGTCGTCGTGTGGCTGTTTGGCGATGGCAATCTTCGCACCGCTCATGCGACGGATCTCCTGTATCTTGGTGCCGCCTCTGCCGATGATGCAGCCGACCATGTCGGACGGGATCGCGATGTTCTGAGTCTGTTCCGCGTCATTCGAGCTCTCGTTCGGGAGACCGGCGGGCTCAGTCTCGAAGTCGGCGACAGGATTGCCGGTGCGCATTCCCCGAGGGTTGCCACCATATTCTTTTGCTTGTGGGTTGTACAGCACCGTGCCAGTGCCACGCTGCCAGTCCTCGAGAAGGCACTTGCCGATTTCCAAGACAGCCAGTCGGATGGACTCCGCGGCGCCTTGTACCTCGACAATGCGCTCGGTTGAGCTCGGTAGCATTTCCTTGGACGCAACCATGCGAACGCTGCACTCGTCTTGGATCTGCTTGATCTTGCTGCCTTGCCGTCCGATGATAGTACCCATCTGGCTGTGGGATATGAGGAGACGAATCGTGGTAGCACCGGCGACAAAAGGCGTTGGTGAAGGAGGAGGAGACTCGATGAGTGTCTGTGCGGCCATAGAATACGCCTGAAAGAAACGATTAGCTTTACTCGCCGCCAAAACTACATATATGTCGAAAGAGGACACCAGAAATAAAAAGAAACAAACCTTTGAGACACCTTCAAGAGTTCCAGTGACAGTGAGAACCCGATCGTGCACGCCGGGGACAGGCTTGCTGACGCCGGCCTTGACGCCGGTGGCCTCGCGCAGGTCCGCCACGTTCTTGCCCTGCTTGCCGATGATCACGCCGGCCTCCTTAGAGGTCACGAGTGCGCGGAGTGTGAGTGGTGCAGCTGCGAAGTTCTCTTCGGAGTAGCCGATGTGTTCGGCGTCGACGTCGAGGGCGTGGCCGTTGGTGGGCGAGTCGTACTGCTGGTCGATGTCGGTCATTGCGGAGGATGCACGTAAGGGCGGCGGGGTTCAGAAGAGCGGAATGCTGTAGGCGTTCGAGCGGGGAGTGGTGGGCAGCGCGAGTATCGAGCCGGAGGATGGGGATTGTGGGTGGTGAGTGTGTGATCTGGATGAAGGGGCGGGCGGGCGAGGAGGCGGAGCGGGATCTGAAGAGGGGACGCGGGCGGGAAGGAGGAAGGGGAGGAAAAAGAGGCGGGCGGACGGAAGAGGAGGAGGGTGAGGTGGGTGAAGAGACGACTTCAGGACGACGGGCGAGGCAAAGGCGAAGAAGAACAGGAAAAGGACGAGTTGGAGGTCTTTTTTCTGGGAAGGAGAAGATGAAGAGCAGAAAAGAGGAGCGTCTTTTGGGCGGGGGAAAACTTCGCAGTTCCAGTACAAAGCCCGTGGTTGTAGTAAGCTCTCTGTCCAACACCGTCTTGGGCTTCCAGATTGGCAGAAAGACCAGATCAATTAAAAAGAGAATTCGAGCGACGTTCGAGAGTTGCAATGACAATAAAAATCCGATCGCGCATACCGGGAAAAGACTTAACACCGGCCTCGACAGTATCTTGCCCTGTTGCCGATGACGGCGCGAGTCTCCAGACGCGTACCGGCATGGTTCTTGCTTCATGCTGGACCGCTGGAAAGCCGCAATGGCTCTACAGGGCTGTAATTGTGGAACGCATGTCTCAAAAGTGCTTCTCCGAGTACGACGTCGCTTGACGGCAGTGTAATGTATAATACTACATGTGGCTTTGGCTGGATTTAGCCGGCTTTGGCTGGCTTTTTATGATAGGCAGGCCACGCGGGGCCACTGGCTGGCCTGGTCTGCGTCATGCACTGTACCTTGAGGTCCAGCCCACCTGACGGATTACACAACAATTACTAAACGTCTCTATATATATATGATCCAGTTATTCCGATATGCACATTCCTTACACTCGATTGTTGTTATGATGCACGCGTGCACGTGAAGTTTACAATACCCATGCAAGCAGTACTTACGCGCTTATGCAGGGGCTGCGTGGTAGACGCGTCTTCATCAGTCAGAGAGAGAGAATGGAGACGGCCAAAGAAGAGTGCTTCTGCGACATTGCGCAAGACAGCATACTCCGCTTCCTCGAGTCTTTCGACCCCGACACTGCATATCTGCGCTGCGTTTGTGATGACGCATATTGGTGAGAGACCCGGTCATCGATGCGAATTCTCTGTGTTGCGGAAAAGCCCTCCATCGCAAAAAGCGTGGCCAATACACTTGGTGGCGGTCAGGTTACGGTGGTAAGACCTTCCGGGACTCAATTGCCTAGAAAGAGTGTATATCCGAGGTCTGACACTTGATATCTAGAGACACACGGACAATCAGTACGTCAAGAACTATGACTTCACGTACAGATTTCCCCCGCCTTTCGGCGACGCAGAGGTGACCATGACATCCGTCATCGGTCATCTCACTGCGTCCGACTTCCCAGCACAGTATCGGCAATGGCAGTCATGCGCACCGCACGAGCTTTTTCACCTACCTATATCGACCCAGGTCGCAGACGATAAGCGGAATATTGCAAAGAACATTAGAGACGAAGCGCGCCGGTCCGCGACGCTCATGATCTGGACCGACTGCGATCGAGAGGGAGAACATATTGGCATGGAGGTCGTCAAAGTTGCACGCGAGGGAAACGGCCGTCTTGTGGTAAAACGTGCAATGTTCAACAACCTCGAGGCTACGTACGTCATCCAATGTATGATCGGTAATTTGCCTTTCAAGCTCATGCTCATGACTTCACGGTCTAGTCACATCCACCAGGCAGCGAGGAACCCACGAGACATCGACCAAAGACTATCCGATGCCGTCGACGCGCGAATTGAAATTGACCTCAGACTCGGTGCCGCTTTTACTCGATTTCAGACTCTAACCCTGCGCAATTCCTCCAGACAGCTCGCGAACGCTCTGATCTCATACGGCTCATGTCAATTTCCGACACTGGGTTTCATTGTCGACCGATTCAAGAGGGTTGTGGATTTTAGGCCAGAAAAGTTCTGGTACATCAAGTTGCTTGTCGAGAAAGACCAGATCGAGGTGAACTTCAATTGGAAGCGTGGCCATCTTTTCGATCGAATGGCGGTCACGCTGTTGTTTGAACGGTGCTTAGAAACCAGCAATGGTGATGGAAGAATCGTCAGTGTGATAAGGAAGCCAACGTCAAAATGGTTTGCTCCAATATAACTTTGAGTTCACATTAGCTTGTGGGGTATGTGCTAATTCAGATACTATAGGCGACCACTCCCATTAACTACGGTCGAGCTTCAGAGGCGCGGCTCCTTGTTCTTGGGCATGAGCTCAAAAAAGGTCATGGACATCGCCGAGAAGCTGTACACGAAGGGTTTTATCTCATATCCACGCACGGAGACCGACCAGTTCGATGACGGCATGGATCTCCTCAATCTGGTCAGAAAGCAGGTGAATGACCAGCAATGGGGACCGTTTGCTGATGGCCTGGTTAATGGCGGCTTCAGGCGTCCACGCAAGGGCCGCAATGACGATCACGCGCATCCGCCGATACATCCCGTCGCACATGTGTCTCAACCTGCCGTGGACTACGATGAGATCCGAGTATACCAGCTTATTACTCGGCATTTTTTAGCGTGTTGTGCCGATGACGCCAAGGGCGAGAGCACCGAGATTGTGCTGGACTGGGCGGGGGAACGGTTTAGTGCCAGTGGGCTGCGCGTGATCGAGAGGAACTATCTGGACGTTTATCCGTACGACAAGTGGACTACCACTCAAGCATTGCCGGCGTTTGTTCAGGGCGAGATGGTGCCTCTGAAGCGTACGACGATTGAAGAAGGCACAACGACCGCACCATCGTACCTAACAGAGCCGGAATTGATTCAGCTCATGGACGCAAATGGGATCGGCACGGATGCGACCATGGCAGAACATATCGAGACCATACAGAAGAGACAATACGTCGTGAAGGTTCCGCGCGGCACGGTAGGCCGGTTCAAAGACCCTTTGCCATTCGAAGCTCCGGAAAGACCTGTGCCAGCGGCAGCCGGGCGAGGAGGTGCTGCCCGCGGTCGAGGGAGAGGTCGTGGTCGCGGTCGGGGTCGGGGCGGACGCAACACAGGAAACAATGACCGAGGAGCAGGTGGTGGTGGAGGCGGCGACGGCCAGAAGGAATTGATACCGAGCACGCTCGGTGTTGCTCTGGTGGAAGGCTATGATCAGATTGGCTTCGACCAGAGTCTGACGAAACCATTTCTGCGAAAAGATATGGAGCTGATGATGAAGGACATATGTGCCGGCACGAAGACTAAGCAGCAAGTTGTCCGGGACAGCCTTCACATGTATCTCGAGGTATTTCAGAGGGCGAATGTTGAGCAACGACTGCTTCTGCGGGTGAGTAGAGACTTTTGCGTTCCAGTTCGAAGAAGATGCCTGGTTAACATTTTGCTAGGCCTGCCGACGATATTTAGAGCGACAGTAGTTATCGTGATCGCATTGACTAGAATTGCGGTTACGTTCATATGCCATCTCGCAAATGCTGGATCTTTTTTAGCCTTGACCAGGGTATATATTCATATCTGAGAAACTGAGCGGTGACACTCTGACGATAAATTATAATCTGTTGTTTGTATGTATGTACGATATCTGGGTTGTGCTTGGGACGATATCACAGGATCATATTGTTGCGTCATCACTATTTTCGCCCATTTGGTGTGTTTCGTTTTGGGAGTCGAGAGCGAAATTGCAGTTGCGACATGGGCCAGCAGTCAACAGCAGCCCTGCAGCCGAGTGCATCGGGCCCTTTCCGTTTCCTCGCTGGCTCATGCAGTATCGTTGTCTTGGCAACTCTATTGAAATTTGGCAGGTCGTGCGGAGGACTAATCAGGAATAACGTCTGCGAACTCGTGCATGTCAAGGCTAACGGCGGAACCTTATCTCTGCGACCACTGGCACCGGACACAGCACAAGACAAGGTGCCATTAGAGTGCTGTACTTTGCGCAAAGATGCGCAAGCGGTTGAGTCCTCGGTGCAGTCGGGTGCGAGCAGACGGTTGGAACGCTTTATGTTTGTAAGGGGACATTGACGTGGCCGGCGTACGATGACTGCCTTGTACGGTCTAAAGAACGAACACCAAAACGGGCGACACGCGTCGGGTCCAGGCTAGAAGAAGCCCAAAGCGCACACGCACTAATCAAGCCAAAAACGGCTGTACCAGTGTCTGTTCTTCGAACGCCAACACCCTGGTGGAAACCGCGGAGGTTTGGAAAAATATTTACGTTTCTCCCCGACCCAGCCCTGCGGCAGTTTTAGTGCAACACGGCTGCGCTATACCGGGCAAAGTAGACAGGGACAGGACGATCAGCAGGCGGAGGTCCAGAAAAGCGTAGTCGGTACAAGGCCCACGAGAGAACAGAACTTGCCTTATTTTTAGCTCGGGGGACGGGTACAGCCGCGAACACGGCGTATGCAGTCGACTTAAAATAAACGACGACTTTACTTGCCTCTGGCAGGGAAAAATAATCTCCGGCCGGTCACTGTTCCCCTTCGTCGAGCTTGACCTAACCAAGCACCCAGACACCGACCAACGCTTCAATTCGGCGGCCGCTACACACGAAACTACTCCCCTAAATCGGTCCGCCTGGGTTCTTTTTTTCTCATTTCTCTTCACTGCCTCGACGCTTCCAGGGTTGATAGATATATTTCCACCCCGTGTCTGTCTGCGCCATCCTCCATCGCGTCGCCTACCTACAGCGCCCCTGCCGAACTCCTCACTCCATCGTGGATCACTCGAGGTTGACGTTCCAGTCGGATTTCATTCAAATGCGCTTGTTCCTAGGTATGCCAGGAGCCATCGTATTGCATCTCCGCGTCCTCCTACTGACATCCACTACTCGCTGATTGCTCCAGTGATAATAGTATCTGCCAGAGAATAGAAACGGAAAACATAACTATGATTTATGATTAGCTATTGTTTTTGTGATTCGAGCTTGGAAAATTGTCCCCACGGAATCTTCTGACCACCAGCGCCGTTCGTCCCCTTCTTCCGACTCCCGACTACTAAGGCACGGCATGGCTAGCCTCTCATCGTCATTAACGGTCGCTGGCGCGTTCGCCTCTACGAGCACCACGGCGCCTTCTAGAATAGTGCCGTCTTCTTTGCCTATTATAGGATCAGCACCACTATCGGAATCTTCCCTCTCTTCCATTTCATCTTCATCACTGTTCGAGTCCTCGATCTCACATCCATCGTCATCTTTATATTCATCATCATCTTCATCACCTTCACATTCGTCTTCGTCATATTCACCTTCATATTCGCCCTCATCGTCATCTCCATTGTCATATTCCACTTCGTCCTCATTGTTGTCTCTCTCCTACTCTTCGTCTTCATCATTTCTCTCGCCAGTATCCTCCTCTACATCGTCGTCCTCGATTTCATCTAGCAGCCCTGTAACCTCGACACCGCATTACAGCGCAAGACTAAGCATTACCACTCTCGGTCCTGAACATACTTTATCGTCCACTACCGCCACTTCAAATCCAAGCAGTTCCTATTCCTACACATCGCTCTCTTCCCTGTCATCCTCGATAAATAGCACTGCATCGCATTCTTCTTCGCTCAACTCGACCCAGACGTCAGCCGCCAATAGCACGAATACCAAGTGGCCATCGTCGACTTCTGGCATTTCCTCGTTTTCGTTGTCAACGACTGGATCAACAAAAACCTCTATCTTGTCGACTTCCAGCAGAGTTACCGGATCTCTGACTGATCCAACCTCAACAGCGACAGGAGCTGCTTCTTCTACTAAGTCGTCCAGCAACCACAATGCCGTCATCGCATCCGTCGTCGGCAGCATTGGCGGTGTTCTCATCATTGCACTTCTGTTGTTTTGTCTTTTTCATCGGCGGCGAAGCCGACGACAGGGGTCGTCCCATTTTATGTCCCATGGCGGACAATCAGGCAGGCGCCGGTCGGACGAAGGCATGCGCAACATGACAGAAATATATTCTAGCAGACCTCGGCGGCAGTCGACCTCTTCTCCGACACGCCGGTCTGACATTGCTCCGTCGCGGGCCGAGCAAGGCGGCGCGTCGGACACGCATGTGTCTCATCTTCTTGGATCGTTGTTCACACGCTCAAGGCGGAACACGGGCGCATCGTTTCTATCAAGTAACGCCTCCGGCGGAATGTTTTCTGTGTCTTCTCCTGCGGCCGTCGCCGACATGTTGTCATCGACGGCGGCAACCTCGGCTCCAGAGGAAACCGGTTTCGTGAAAATTAGTGGTCGCAAGCTAGAACGGTGGCAGGACCCAGAGTTGGCGTCCGTGCATAGCATATCGGGCAAAGTGTACGATACGGAGGGTCGTGAAATTGTCCGAGATCCCGGCGAATCGGCTGGGGCTGGCATCGTTGCCGGCAGCTCTGGTCCTGGGTCGGCGCATACGAATCTAACGCGACATCCGTCTTACGAAAATTCACCAACTGAGTTACATAGTCAGAGCTCGAATGAAGACTATCGTTACTATATAAGCAGCGTTACCTTAGGCGGTGGAAATTCTGGCGCAGCAACGCCGACCTCAGCTAGCCACGATCGTTAATTTGTCGCGGCCAATCTTTTTATATTTGTTTATTTTGCATCCAAGTGGCATTTTGCATTCATCTATTATACCTTTTCTTATTCTTGCTCTCATGATGATGCCAAGTAGTCGAGTGAAGGATATGCTCAAAGACAACGGACTAATGAAATTCTCACCGCTACTTGCGCTCTTATTAATCGTTTTTTTGGTTGGGAACTTACATCAGTATGCTGCCATTGTTTTATCAACAGGCTCGAATGTCGCTTGCTTTGGGGGCCTCTTTTATATGTTTCAGGGAGTGTGACCTATTTTTATTTTGTTCTTGGCTCTAAAATATCCTGAGCACAAATTGGGCCTATATTTACATCTTTCGTACATATCTTCATCCATTGGCGGAGTTATTTTGGTTTTTTTTACGTCTGCCTATTGTTAATAATTAAAGTATAAAGCAATAGTAATATTTACAAAAGAAAAATACAGCCCAAAAGCGTGGTCGTCATCAACTAACCTTGCCGAGGGTAAGTACAGACCAAAACGCAACTTCCCGCTTTTCCTTATAGAACAATGCACTACTGTCCGCTCCCCCGGAAGTAGTCGGCATACTGGCGGGCGTGTCCGTAGACGCGGCGGAGGAATTGCCCGAGAAATCGCGCTCGACGTCGACTTCGTACGCGACGCTCACAAACAGAGGGACCTTGATCTCGGCTCCGGCGCCCGCGCGCGGGTTTATGACAACCTCACAGAGAGCGCTGGTCCAGTTTCGGCCCTTGGCGAAAATGCCACCGCCGCCGCCGTTGGCATTGGCGCTGACACTGCTGGCCTCGCCGGAGAGAGCTTTTGCATTAGACGAAGTTGCCCTGAAATGCTTGAACTTCGCGCGCAAGTCGAGAATGGCCTGCAGGTCCCAGTCGTCCTCGAGATTCGCGCCGACGTCAAACCGGGGCGCGAGGATTGTGACTGCGTGGCTTCCGGTCGGAGTTTGAGGCGGGGTGGCAAGCGTGACTTTGATTTGCTCATATAGCGGGTTGAAGAGAGTTAGAGCAAATGTGTAAGTTATATTTGAAACGAACCCTGTGGAGTACGGCGTGTTTGAGGACGCCGACAGTGACGGCGAGGGAAGATGAGAAATCCGAATCGTGGGTATATAGTTTTTCGAAAGAAGATTGATGCGGAACGCGGTCGAGACTGTGGACGACGACGTCGACGAGGAGGAGGTTTTTCGGGAGGATAGGTCGGGTCGCACGAGGATGTGTCTGCAGGCCCGGCAACGTTTCGCGCGCCGGCTGCACAGTCGCTTCGGCGCCGGAAGCAAATAGTCTGTTGTTTTGAATGAGGCAAACGGATCCGCGTGTTGCTGTTCCAGTGATAATCCTAGTCTGCATTAGTACCAATAACATTCAAGATTTCGTCATACGATCCGGCCGGGACCAACTTACGGCTGTTCAAATTCGTCATTGCAGCAGCACGGTCGAGCTCGAGTTGTTCGGCTGCAATATCGAGTGCATCAATATACCGTTCTTTCTGTTGTTCTTCATACTCTCGAGTCTTTGTGCTTGATACGCCTCCTGCGCGACCGAGCGTCCCAATCAGGTTGGTCGGATTCACAGCTGGGAGTCGCGATGACGGTGTAGGCGATTGCGGCATTCCTTGATTTTGTTTTGATTGCTGTTTGCTGTAATAAGATTTGAGAAAACGTGTCGTATCATAACTCCTTGGCGTTGTCCTGTTTTGGGGATATCTGTCTGAATCACCGTACGCGGAGGCCGCCTCGGCTTCAGTGGTCTCGTACACATTCTTGTACAAGGCAGACAGTGCAGCAAATTTTGATTCGTGGGACTTGCTAGTAGCACCTTCTTTGTCAAACACTGCGCCGTCGTCGCCATGATCCTCAGTGGTTCGCCGCTCGATCTCCAATGCGTCTTCATCGCGTGCGTGAAATGCCTCACTTGCAATAGCCAGTCTCTTGAACTGATGATATAGTGAGCTGGTTTTCGAAAAGTATAGTCCAGATTCTCCGGTTTGTCGTGAGTCCCAGGAACAGTGGGGACACTGTAGGTAAAGAGAGGGCGTTGCGTCAAACCCTGTCTTCTCTGCAGAGTACATCACAAGATTGACGAAGCATAGTGGACACGCTAGGCAGTTTCGCGTGCAGCTATGTCTGTATCAGTACTTTAAGCTGTCTTCAAATTACCTGATAAAAATGTATGACCTACAAAACGGTCTCATCGCTCCGTCCCTTGCGGCCAGCGGCTCGCACCCCGCCATCGCCGGCACCAGAACTGCTGAAAGTGCTCGCCGATTCGGAATGGTAGACATGCAAGCACGACGGGCAATACGTCTGCACAACTTCTTCGACGACGCACCGCTCGCACCGTAGCGCCATGCACGCGTCGCAGAAATACAGGCTATTCAGCGCGTGCAGGGCGAACGGGCTCGACAGAGTCGGTGGCAGCTCCAGATCTGCCGCCGCCGCGCCTGCCGGATCGGTATCATTCGTCGATTGTGCGCCGGCAGTAGATGCAAAATCAGGTGTGTCCACGACGGGCTCGGCACAGGGACAGTGCACGCGTAACGTCGGGTACCCAGGCATTTAGTAATGCGCAAGAAATTTGGGCTTGTTTACGGGTTGACGTTTATGGACCTTCGCGAGCAGCGCCGCACCAAGCCACGCACTGCCATATTGCACTGCCACAGAGAGGTCATTGAGAAAAATCCAAATATCTCGACGTGCGCTTCTCAAAACACAAGGGACCGCATTCCAGAACCGCGACAGAAATGCCCCGCGATCCCTCGAAGTTCCTGAAAGAGGCGGGGGCACGCATAGACGCGTCGTCATTGCGGTTGCCCACCATCCAGCTGGTTGCGCCGGACACGGAATCGTCTTCGTCATACCGATATCAGCAACCGCAGCAGTATTCGCGCTCGAGGCGATACTTTGGTGCCGGCAACAGCACCGACGAGGATGGCGCCGGCGTCCTTGATACCGAGGACGCATACATGCGGCAGCATGTCGCGTCGAAGAGCGCGGTATTTTATCGGCACGCGGAGGACGATGTGTTTCCAAGAGCGTTGCTCTGGAGGGTCTTAGACAACGGACTACTTCTTGAAATCACGCCTGTTGATCTTACAATTCCAAGTGCTGCGGCCGCGAATGTCGACCTTCATCGCATAAATATCCGATTTCACACCTCAATCAAGCCATCTTGTGTTGTATTTAGCGAAGGATATAGGAAAGATCATGTCACGATCGACGTCTTAACCGATGCTCTTGTATTATACACATTTATGTTCACCGGGGACACCTTCACCCACGCATGGGTCAATCAACCAGTGCATGAATGGTGTCATATACAAGAGTCGGCACATTTTAACTTGCGGCCTCCTCTGAACATGATAGCGCTGCCGCAAGGGTCGCTAATCTTTGCCCTCTTGGATGGCGGTCTAATGCGGCTGGACCGCTCGCATCCGTTAGCTGATGGTGACTTCCCCAATTCCGGCGCAGTTCGTTTTTTTCTTGCATTTGCTAACGGTGAGGTCTAATAGATTATTTTGAACGCGTGTTCAGCGACGGAAGCTACCTGGCATCACTTAAAGGCATGTTCTCATGGGGCTCAAACGACCGCAACAACGCATCAGCGAATCTCGTCGTATCTATGGTCGCCGACCCTTCGTCGTCAGTTCTCTTTACAGCGTCAATAGGCTGCGGATTGAAGGTCTGGTCCCTTGACAGTCTCGTTGCACTGAAGACTTATGACCTCGTGAATGACGAGCAACGGCAAGCCGCGGGTAGCCATAAGCGGCTCCTAAGTCCGGACCCCACAACGCTCATCTCTACTGCACAACACAAAGACGGAACATTGTATGTAATAACGTATTGCCCGCTGGGTGAAGGACAATTTCGGTTATGGAAAGTTGAGACCAGCAATGGAGATTTTACGATGACGGACGTACTCGAAATACCGCTCACACCGGTCACGCCCGACGAAAATGCGATTTGGATGATTACGGACTTTATTTTGGAATTTGATAGCAACGGAAACCACGGTCTTGTCCTGTGGGCCTTGTGGAAGAGCAACAAGAGCTCACGGCTCAGCGTGCTCTTTGACATTCCAGTGTCTCAGCATGATCCTCGGAAAACTTTGACGTGGCGCGCTGTGGGTCAGACTACAGCCGACAGCACCGTCGGCTCGTTTGAGGATGTGCATCCGTCGGTCCAGGAGAGCGCGGATGAGTATATGCGCTACGTTTTCCAGCCCGGCGTATTCTCACCCGCAATTTTCGAGGCGGTCTTGCCGGTTTACGAACGGCATTACTCTGGACTCGGCCCAATATCTAGTGACGACGGAGCGCACGCGTTCACCCTAAAGGACCGGGTCAAACGCGTTGTTAGTGGTGCCGTCTCGCTTCAGAAAGCGTACGGTTCTGCAGATGAATACGATTACGAATCATATAACCGGGATCTGCAGCAGCAGTGGTCACGATTTGAGCGATTATGTCGGGAGCTGTCGAAGCAGAGTAGCGAGGCCCTGTCGTTGTGCTTAGATCCCCTCACGAGATACGTCACGCTTGTGAGAGCGACGACGCTGTCGACAGTGCGGATATGCAAGGGCTTGGAGTATGTCGAGCTCGCTGGTACGAAAAGTACGTTGTCGCTTACGGATGGATCAATCCAGATCGGCAAGTCCGGGCAGTATTCGGATCGGGAAGACGTGGAGCTTTTGCAGACGCTCGCGTCGTTCAAGCGATTGCTGCCGAATCCTGTGCTGTCCGACTTTTTGGTTTCCGTGACGGACGACTCGCTGAAGGTGCCAAAGTACTCCATCGGCGACAGAATTTCGACGGTCTACGAGTCATGCCTCAACGAACAGATATCAGATTCCGCACTAGATTTTTTGCATAGGCGGTTGTATAAGATAAAGTACATCGAGCGCGCACTGGCGACCTGCCACGCCGAGCTCGCGAGCTTGTTTGAATTTACCGTTTCGTCATCGTTGTCGGGTACGAAGAGAGGGAGCATAACAAAACTGGGTGCGAGCCTTATCTCGGGTGCCGTGCATGAGAGCGTGGTGTCGGCGTACAGAACCTTGATCAACATTTTGTTATTTTTGACTGTTTTTAGCATCGACGTGAGCGACGATTTCGTTGCGGATCACATCGGGTTGTATGATAAGTTCATTCGCGAGTTCAAGACGGCCATATTTCTAAAGTCCCTGGCAGAGACAGTACTGGACTATCCGTCGGACGATGTGGATGCTACCAATGACAAGGGAGGTCGTGACAGCGACGGGCTAGCGTCGAGGGTAAACAAGCTTACGTTGTCGCGGTCGAAGGAATACGAGCCAGGAACTACGCTGTTGCAGAATCTTGTCGCGCTGGAGTCTGGCAACGGTCCGCTGGCTGGTGATCTCGCTGACGGACATGGGGCGGCCGGTGTGAGCGAGGCTGTCGCACTCGTGTCTAGGAGATGGAGCATCAACGTCAGCCAGCTTCCTGTCATCGCTGTCTTGGGCGTGCTTGTTGGGAAGTGGGAGTACTCCGGCACCAGTGTGGCATCGCTCCTGCTGAAATTTCTGGACCCCGACGCGGTGGGCAGCTTCGTGAAGGGTCTCGTGCTGTCCAGCGAGGGCGCGTTCGACGTCGCCGCGACATGGTTCTCGAGCAGCCTGACCGGCACGTTCGAGGGCACCGACCGGCAGCTCGACGAGACGCTTGCCGCGCTGCGCGACTTCGCGCCGACCGTCCTGCCGGACCACCAGGCCGCGCTGGCGGTGCGTGGCGGCGACGTGTCCGTGGTCGCGGGTGTCGTGGCCGACTTCTTGGCGCGCAAGGAAGCGTTCGCGAAGGCTGCCTGGTTCGCGGGGTTGGCGGTCGACGCCGCGGTCGGCCGCACAAAGGTCGAGGTCGACGCGTGGCAGGCCCGCGCATTCTTGACGAGCTTGATGGCGGGGATGTACGATGAAGCGTACACTGCACTGACAAGCCTGTCAGACGCAAAGCAGTATGTACTTTCTCGTTTTTTTTTTGTGGTGGAGCGAGTTATGCTAATGATGAGCAGACGGCGAGACTATCTATTTCAGTTCATCACGGCCATCTGCACGTCCGGCCACGCGGCACGGCTATGTGAGTATCCGTTCTTGGAGCTTCACTCAGACGTGCAGGCGATTCTCGAGGCGCTTGCACGTGACACGGTCGATCTCGACGCGAGCCCAAAGTACTACAAGATCCTCTATTCGTGGTGCGTCGAGCACGAGGAGTACCAGGACGCCGCGTCGGTCCTGTACGAGTACATCCAGCGGATGCGGGCGGGCACCACGGGCGCGGTCGCCGCCGAGGAGTTCAGTGCGCACGATTTGGAGCTCTCGGCGAGCTACGTCGTGCTGATCAACACGCTCGCGTGTTTGTCGTCGGAGAGCAGCGAGAGCGGCAGCAGCAGCAGCAGCAAGACGACGGCAACGAGGTCCGAAGACGAGGCGTGGTTTTTGTCGCGCAAGGTCGTGGACGACATGCCGCCGCCCGCGAAGAAGGCCAAGCACGGCGCGCCGGCGCAGGACCAGCACCGTCAGCAGGTCGTGTTGGTCGGCCGAATGACTGCGGGCGGCGGCCGCGAAGGGTTTGGCGCACGGTCGCGGCGGGTGCTGGTCCGGCTGTCGGACGTGGAGAAGGAGTACAGAGACGAGATGGTCCGGATGGAGACGTTGTTGAATCGTGGGCTGATTGCGATTGACGCGTGATACTTAACGAGACTACGGGAGCATTGTTTTAATATTTAGAAAAAGGTGTACGATAATGATTCTTTAATGAATTCTATGGACGGATGGTATCTATGGGGAGCAACAAAGTAAAAAAAAACCTAATGACTTTTGGACTTCCGTTTCGTATCGAAGTATTTGAGAAGTGCTTCACCACCAACGCCACCGAAGACGAGAGACACACCGAGCCACTGCATGGGCACGAGCTTGTGATTGAACCAGACGACGGACAAGAGCATCGAGATCATTTTGCGCGTGACCGTGATCGTGACGAGCGTGAGCGAGCCAAACTGGCTGAGCGTGTAGAAGATGAAGAGCTGGCCGACCGCGCCGCAGACGGCGAAGAGGAGGATGTCGGCGAGCACGGCGGGGTAGAGCCGGAAGAACGCGAGCGAGGACGCGAGCTCGTTGTTGGAGAGCGGCGAGAGCAGGAAAAGGGTCGTGAGCGCGGTCGAGAGCGTGTTCACGCCGCACATCATCTTGGGCCCCGTGATGGTCGGCCGGGACTTGAAGATGTGGTCCTGCGTCGAGCTTGTGAGGCCGTCGAAAAGGAGGTTGATGGTGAGCAGAAGCAGGCCGTACACGGACGAAGGAATGCCGTACACGGACGACGGCGACGAGGAGGATGATGCCGTCTTCTTGGACGACTTTGCGGGGTGGTATATGGTGAACAGCGACACGCCGAGCGTGACGAGCAACACGACGATGTACTTGCTGGCAGGGTACCGCGTGCGATAGAGCACGACGTGCAGGGCCATAACTGGCAGGAGCTTGCAGCTCTTGCCCAGGAGCAGCGTGAGGTAGTCGAGATGCTTCAGGCTCGCGTATCCAAACGGACTCGCCAGCGAGTTCGTTGCTGCCACCGCCGCATACTGCTTTACCACGGCGACCGACGGGAAGATGCCTGCCAGCGTCGACGACAACGACGACGACGACTTGCTGCCACGATTCCGGCTCGTGTACTGCGTGTAGAAGAAGCCGACTATGGCGGCGCAGAACGACTGCACGGTGTTGATGACGAGCGAGTTGCGGAAGTAGACGCCGTCGGGCCCGTACGGCGTCGTGGATATCCGCTCCTGCAGGACCGCCCAGGTGAGGAAGGACGCGTATATGCCTGTTTTACAAAAACGATCAGCTCTCCGCGGTGTCCAACTTATGACGACGATCCAGGAAGAACGGAAAAGGGGGCTCACCTCCGACGGCAATGGCAAGCTGGACGACGACGGAGTGATTTGCAGGCCGCTTGCCACTACTACCGGCGCCGCCGGCGCTGCTACTGCTGCTGCTACTAGACGACGTCCGCGTCCTCTTCGTCGACTTCGAACTGCTCGCTTGTGTCCGTATCCGGGTTGCTGTAGATGTGGTGGTCATGTTTTAATCGAAAAGAATATGGACCGGAACTATTATTAGCTGGGGCGAAGATGTGGCCACCTGTAATTGTTTATACTCGCGGTTTAAAGTTTAGCATCTGCAAACCTTAGCTGCACGCGCCTCTCGCCGCCGTCTAGATGTCACGGTGATTTGTTTCTCGACCGATGAGCAGCAGCAACAAGATGAGCTCCGGCCTGTCGCCCGCGGACCTCCTGCTCTTTGACGGACTGCTGTCAGGGCCGCCGCCGGGGTCGTCCGTGGCAGCGCCTGCTCCAGCGCCTGCTGCACGGCATCCAGCCCCGTCCTTGCCATTCTCGTTCCCGCCGCCGCCGGGTCCGCCGCCGGCCACCAGCACGACCACTGCACCGCGGCCGTTCCTTCCGCCCCCGCCGACTCCTCCTTTCCTTCCGCCTCCGCCTCAGTCGCCATCTTTGCATGCGCCTGCACCGGCACCGGTTTCTGCTCCGGTGCTGGGCCTGCAGCGGTCGGCGTCGTCGTCGCTTGCGTCCTTGTCGAATGCGACGCCCGTGCAGCCCTCAGCTGCCGCGCCTGCGGCTCCGAACTGGTTCTCCCTCGTACAGCAACAACAACAACAGCAGACTGTCGCCGGCGTGAACAGTCCGCCGAAGAGACCGGACACTGCTCCTCCTCTACAGCAGCAACAACAACAGCAGCAACAACAACAGCGTCCGACATGGGCGGCGGCCAATTACAACGTGCCGCGAGATCTCTTCACCAGCTCGCCCGCCGTTACGGGAGCCGTCGTGGCCAGCGCCGGCTCTCCATCGTTGTCGTTGTCGTCGGCAGCGGCGCCGGTAGCGAGGCCTGCTGCGTCGTCGTCGAGTCTGATGGACGATGATTTTGGCGAGTTCATGGGAGTCGCTGCCCCAGCACCAGCACCGACACCAGCACCGACAGTGGTGGCGCCGCCGGCAAAGCCAGCGAAAATACCTATATCATCTGCCTCGCCATTCCCGAGTACTGCTTCCGGTCGGCCGTCCGCGCTGTTCTCCACGCCAGCGACTACGACGACTACGCCAGCTACAATTCCAAAGGCGGCAAAGCCGGAAGCAAGACCTACAATGGCCATTGATCCGCGATCCACCAGTGCAATTGCGGGCCCTGCTAGTACGTCGGCGGCACCGCGACCCCGTCGTCCTTCCGCGACTACCAATGGACCGCGAACTAGCATGGCATGGCCAGCACCGGCAGCTGTTCCGGCCCCTACGTCATCGCAACCCCCGCCTCTAAAATTTGGACAATACCTTGCGCCCGGCACTGGCGGCGCTCGGCACGTAGTATCGGCTACGCCGTTCGGCGGTCCAGCGGCCGTGGTGGGCACAAGCCATGGCGGGGTCGATCGGACCAAGCTTGCGCCAAAGCCAAGCATTGCATCTGCATTCAAGCCCGACAACGGCAGCGGGGGCGCCAATGACGGCGACGAGAGCGACTTTGAGCCATGGCCGGACTTTGCGTCCACCACGACGACCGCCGCGACTGCACCCGCTGGAGGAGCCGCCGACGCGGCCGTACCGCCCCCAGACGTTTTGCTGTCGCTGTTCCAGTCGAACCTGTTCCCGCTGCCGCTGCCGCTCTTCCAGGACCTCGCGCCGCTGCCGTTCCCGCTCAAGCGGCGGGTGCTGTCGAACCCGCGCACGAAGCGGCTGTTCGAGGGCATCGTCGCGGGCGTGCAGGTCGCGGTGCGCATCTGCGCCGGCCGCAAGCGCCGCGGCGGCAGGTTCGACGCCGACCGCGAGGCGCGCGAGACCGCGCGCGTGTGGCGCGCGCTGCGGGAGCGGATCGCGGGCGCGGGCGTGCGCGACCTGCCGAACGTGGACGCGTCGTTCACGCTGCGCGACTACGTGGGCGATCCGGCGGACCAGTGCATCGTGTGCGGCGTCGGCCGGCACGAGAAGGTGCGCGGGTGCGTCACGGACGCGGCGTGGGACCGGACTAACGGAGGGCATGTGCCGTGCATTCGGTGGTGGGCGCATGAGAAGGCGTTGTTGGTGCAATAAATGAAGTAGGGCATTGAAACTACTGAATTTGTAAATTTATTCTTTTTATTTTTTTAGAAAAAAAAAACAGAACAAAATCATGAAGTGTGTTTGAGCCTTGCGGCGGCGTCGCGCAGGTCCTTCTTCCTGATCTTGCCAGTGGATGTCTTTGGCAACTCGTCGACAAACTCGATCTCGCGGGGGATCTGGAAGCCGCCGAGTTTGGTGCGACAGAAGGCGACGATGTCTGCCTTGAGGGCTGCGTGGGCGTCGCCTGTCCCCTTCTGGCGCAGGGTGAGGATTGCGCGGGGCCGCTCGCCGTACTTTGCGTCCGGCACGCCGATGACGGCGGCCTCGAACACGGCGGGGTGGGAGACGAGCACGTTCTCGACGGCGACGCTGGAGATGTTTTCGCCGCCGGAGATGATGATGTCCTTGGCGCGGTCGAGGATCTGGATCGCGCCGTCGCGGTGGACGACGGCGAGGTCGCCGGTGTGGAACCAGCCGCCGAGGAAGGCCTTGCGGGTGGCCTCGGGGTCGTTGTGGTAGCCGCGCATGGTGATGTTGCCGTGGCAGACGACCTCACCGATCTCGGTGCCGTCGGGGGCCACGTCGACGAGCACCTCGGCGGGGCTGGCTGAGAAGTCGCTGGCGGGGGCGGCGGCGGCGGCGGCGGCGGCTTGGTCGTCGTCATCATCGGACGGCAGTTTGACGACGCGCACGCTGCGGGAGGTGATAAAGCCGTGGCCTTGGCGGGCCATGTTCTTGAACCGCTGGTCCTCGCCTTGGGCGGTCCACTCGCCCAGGACGTAGCCGCGGGTTGTCGGCCCGTAGGTCTCGGTCAGGCCGTAGACGTGGACGGGCAAGAGGTTGAGGGAGAGCATGCGCTTGAAGAGTATGGGCGACGGCGGCGAGGCGGCGACCGTGACGTGGACGACGTTTGCGAGCCGCGTCGCGCGCGGGTGCTCGCAGAGCTGGGCCGAGATCGTGGGCGCGGCATTGTAGTGCGTGACCTGCTGGCCGGCGGGCAGGAGGAGGTAGTGCCAGATGAGGTCGTAGTCGACCTTGCGGAGGCAGATGTGGGTGCCGCGGACGGCCGTGACGGCGTAGGGGAACGTCCAGCCGAAGCAGTGGAACATCGGCAGCGTCCAGAGGTAGCGGCAGCCGGTCTCGGTGTTGTTGAGCTGGGACTCGATGATGTTTCCCAGCGCGGCGAGGTACATGCCGCGGTGGGTGTACTCGACGCCCTTGGGCTTGCCCGTCGTGCCGGACGTGAACGCGAGCGAGATGACGTCGTCCTCGGGCTGGTGCTCGAAGTTGAGCGCGCAGAGCGGCGTCCGGTCGTTCTCGGTCGCGCGCAGGAGCTCGTCGTACGTGTTGTAGGACCAGGTCCGCTTGAATGTTGCGAGCTCGGCGGCAGACGCGTCCGCGTCGAGGTCGACGATGAGATCGATGTGGTCGAGGGCGCCGGCGGCGAGCTTGATGGCGCGCTCGACGGCGGGCAGGTACTCGAGGTCGACGAAGAGGACGGAGATGCCGGAGATCGCGAGCACGTCCATGATCTCGGCGTCGGCGAGCCGGTAGTTGAACGACGCCTGGACCATGCCGGCGCCGGTGATGGCGAAGAGGCACTCGAGGAACATTGGCGTGTTGGACGCGAACAGGCCGACCTTGTGGGTCGGCGGGTAGGCGCGCTTGAGGTGGGCGGCGACGCGGCGGACGCGGTCGAGCATGGCGGCGTAGGTGCGGGAGATGTCTGCGCCGAGCCGGTTGCGGTGGATGATGGCGACCGCGTTGGGCTCGATGGCGGCGGCACGGGGGAGGAAGTACGCGGGATTGAGGGCGTGAAGACTCGGAGCGGCGGCGGCTGTCGGGGAGGGGTGGAGATGGGCCGCGATGGCGGCGAGACGGTGGGCCATGGCCGCCGATGTGTGAGAGGGTTCGAGTGAGGACGAGGCCGGGTATGGGAGTGTGTTGTCAGAGGCCGGTGAGATGGCGGTGAGTATTTATCGAGGCCTCCGCGGAATGAGAGGACGAGCAAACACAGAACTGTCACGGTATATGCAGCACAAGATCAACAATCAGCACGAACAGCCGAACAGCGCGGCGCAGAAACAGTGCACACGGTGCACCTGAAACTAAACAAACATATGTTGTTTTCGGCGAATGGAACGGCGACAGCGACGAGGACGCGGACGAGGACGCGGACGCGGCAGCACACGCCGTGGAGTTCGCAGCCGACCGGCCCTTGAATCCTGCCCCGCATCTCCAGCAAGAAACGTGCAAAAAGTCCCAGCGAGGCCCCGCACTTCCGTGCGGCGTTCGACTGGCACGGAACGGGCACAAAAACACAAAAACCGGCTGTTTTGGCGGGCACGAGCACGAGCAACCGCCGGCAGACTGACGATGGCTCTCCGTCTCCGTCTCCGTGTCTCCGCCGGACCAGCATCCGGTTCCGGTCCGGGCCCTCAGCCTGGCCCTCAGCCTGGCGACGCCCCCGCCTCCGCACCAGCCCCCCTCCTCCTCCTCCTCCCCGTCCACGTCAACTCGCCCACGCCCGCCCGCATCCGCACCAAGCACGCCGACGTCGCCCTGCGCGTCCGCGTCCGCAACTACTCCGCCGAGTCGCCGAGCCCACAGAGCCCGCCGGCGTACTTTGCCCATCCCGCCCACGTCCGCGACCAGTACTCGATCTCGTTCGACATCGTGTTCACCGACGACACCTCGTTCGACGACGTCCTCTTCGGCAACGACTTTGACCACCCCATCCGCGACTCGCTGCCCTACGGCTTCGGCATCGCCTACCGCATCTTCAAGTATGCCGTCGACCCTTCCGCCGAGGGCGACCTCTACGCGGACAAGCCGTACCTCTACGGCTACGCGGTCACAAGCATCAACGTGATGACCGTGGCCGCCGCCGACGGCGACGACGACAACGACGAAGACGATGACAACTCCAACGATGACCAGGTTCTCGAGGAAAACACGGCGGCCATCACGCCCCTGCCCGGCACACCACCCACTGATGCCCTGCCCATCCCGCCCGCGTCCGCCGATCGTCGCCGCTACTTTCTCTCCGCCGACGCCCGCAAACGGTACTGCTTCAGGGCCGGCGTCAAGTATTCGTTCGACTTCTTCAACCCCTACATCGAAATGCGCAACGACACCGTCGCACTCAAGCTCCCCGGTTACAGCCTCGACATTATCAAGTACTGGGACGGCCAGCCCCTCAGGTACGTCTTGAAATCAAAGACGACGGGCACTGTTTATTTCGTCCTGAACTTTGACCTCGTCCCCGACGATGACAGCGACGACAAGAAGGACACCTCAACGCCTGACAGCACCTAAGCGACTCACACTATACTACATATCACATATACCATCGTCAGAGTAAAGCTAAACTGACCGACTCTATACTAGATGTGCGTGTATACATTCTCTACACTTTTGTATCGTCTATTTTTATTACATGACCCGAATACATCTTCAGTGTGAAGTATGTATGTACAAGTATGATACAACATATTATAGTTGTATACATTTCTTTACTTTGTATCGCTATTTTTATTACTCGACCCGAACACATCTTCAGTGTAAAGCTATAGTTGCATACATTTCTTTTCTTTGTATCGTCTATTTTTATTACTCGACCCGAACACATCTTCAGTGTAAAGTACATACTATACTTGTATACATTTTCTTTACTTTTGTATCGTCTATTTGTTTTCTAGCTACGTCGTTGGCGACCAGCTGCAGCGACATACACTACATATACTACATATACATACCTACACCCGTCATCGATTTACTTTTTAATTCCCACCCGCCGAAATGCTCTACAACCTGCTGATGACGTCCGCCGTCACCTCCGCCGTGGTCGCGCTGCCTCCCAGATCCGGAGTGCTGAACTTCTTCGCCACGAGGTGCTCGTCCACCGCCTTGTGGATCCGCGCCGCCGGCTGCGGGTAGCCCAAAAACTCCAGCAGCAGCGCCGTCGAGCGGATGGTCGCGATCGGGTTCGCGATGTTCCTATCGCAAAAAAAAATTAGTCCTTCTCTTTTCCTTGCCGTCGCAAAACAAACCACACTCCAAAAAAACAATCTACTCACTTTCCCTGAATATCCGGCGCACTTCCGTGGCACGGCTCGCCAATCACAAAGTCCTTGCCGACGTTCGCGCTCGGGATCACGCCGAGCGAGCCGACCAGCGCGGCCGCGCCGTCGCTCAGCAGGTCGCCGTACAGGTTCGGCGCGACGACGACGTCGAACGCCTCCGGGTCGCGGAAGAGCCGGTACACCATCGAGTCCACGATCTGCTCCTGCACCTTCACGCCCGCGTACTTGTCCTTGTTGTCCTCGTACACGGCGCGCACGGTCTCCCGGAAGAGGCCGTCCGTCACGCTCAGCACGTTCGACTTGTGCGTGATCGTCACGGACGGGCCGGCAGGGTGCAGGTTCGTCTCCGTGCCGGCCGCGGCCGCGGCCGCTCGCGCCGCGCCGCGCTGCACGGCGAGATCGAACGCGATCGCGCCGATGTTGTACGACGCCGTCTCCGTGATGCGCTTGATCGCCTCGGCCACCTTCGTGCCGTCCGGCAGCGTCTTGATCGTCTCCTCCTTCACGTACAGGTCCTCCGTGTTCTCGCGCACAATCACAAGGTCGACCGGCCTGTCGTCGCCGACGGACTTGACCGGCCGCACGTTCGCGTACAGGCCGAGCTTCTTGCGCAGCGCCACGATCGGCGACGAGTAACCCTCGACCTTCGTCGTCGGCGAGCTCACCGCGCCAAACAGCGCGCCGTCGCACTCGCCCTTGAGCGCCGCGACCGTCTCGTCCGGCAGCGCCACGCCGGTCGCCTTGAACAGCTCGAAGCCGGCAAGCAGGTCGACGAACTTGAACGCGAGCCCGTCCTCGGCCGGCAGCGCCTCGAGCACCTGCCGGCCGGCCGGAATGACCTCGCGGCCGATGCCGTCGCCGGGGATGAGCCCGATCGTGAGCGTCTTCACGCCCCGCGTCGTGCCCGTCGCAATTGACAGCGCCGTGCGCGAAAACACCAATGGTCGGCTTGTCAGACGCAGCATGCTTTTTTTTTTCTCTTTCGTAGTTGTTGTCGGTTGTATAATTTTGCAGGAAATCAAAACCAAAAACGACGAAAACCTGGGGATGGTCGAGGCCTTCGGAAAAGAAAATTTCGCGATACTTTTTTCGCCCTGAGGGTGTCGTACCAGAACTGCTACCCGATGAGTCTTATGATACTTGATTTCGGAAACCGTTCCGATTCTCGAACTTGAATTGCTGTTATCATCCTTCGTCATGCTCTGGTCTAAAGAACTCACGCAAAGAGAATTTTCCATATATTACAAAAGTTTCTTATTATCGCTTGTTACAAAATTCAATACTATCATGAATCATATATAATCTCTTCGCATGCAATACTCCTTGCGCTTCTCCCGACATCCTCATAAACCCTCCGACCAAAGTCCAACCTATCTCCAACAATGGTGCCAAGCACTTCCAGCAAGCATCTCGCTAACGTATAGTAATATGTAACATTTCGATCGAGCAATAAGTCGCGCCGTGGTATGCAATGTTGATCAAGAAACAAGAGGATATCATGAGAGTGCAAACACCATCAATACGGATCGCGCTTCAGAGAAATCCATCTCGTCCGCGCTTGCGTCCATAATTCGAGTGATGCACAGATATTGCTGGACTGTCGTGATTGCTGATGCCGATTCACTCTCCAATGTCACAGCGAGCGGGCGGTATGCAATTATAATCAAGAAACAAGACGATATCACGAGTCTGAAAATGCCATCAAAACGGGTCGCGCTTCAGAGAAATCCATCTCGTCCGCGTTCTGGTCCGTAATTCGTATCGAGTGCGGCATAGATATTGCTGGATTGGCGAGTTCAATGCTGCCGATCCATTCTCCAATCTCACGGCGGTATGCAGTTTTGATCAACAAACAACAAGATATCACGAGTGCACAAATACAATTAAAACGTGCGCGCTTCAGAGAAATCCATCTCCTCCGCGCTTGCGTTCGTAATCGTATCGAGTGCTGCATAGATATTGCTGGAGTGTCGTGATCATCCAACCTCACGCAATCGCTCAAACCAATTCCATCGCTCGTTTTCCCCCTCCACTAACACGTGACGGTATGACTGGCGCCTCGCGACGCTGACCATCCTCGAAGGGCCTCCCGGAGAAAGGAGTGTGC